>VZTE01000539.1:1326834-1384674 GCA_013397775.1 Eulacestoma nigropectus
CAAAAAGTTTTCGGTCCGCCCCCCCCCCCCCGTCATTCTCTATCTTGTAATGCAGAGCAGATTTGCAGTTTACCAAAAATATTTTGGGTTCCCCGTGGCAACACTGAAGGGCTTTGAATTGCTCCCCATCCTTAGATTTTTGAATCTAAGTCCTTCCATGTCCTTACAGTCCTTACATTATTGCAGGACACCCTCCATTGTGTCAAGGGTGTTTTTATTCTGTTGGCAATACAGAACCTGATGTCTACATCTTTCTGCTGAGATCACATGAGATTCTGAGCATTCCTAAGAGATTGCTTTTACTTGACTTTGATGTGAAAGCTGCCCATCTTTATTGTGGTTCAAAATCTATTGCACTCGGTTCTCTCTATTACATGACTCATTTTTGCTGGGTGACAGATCAAGTTTCTCCTCTTGATCGTAAAGGAACTGTTCACTCTCTTCTGATGTTACTCTACTTTTACTTGTGTATCACTGTCTGACCTCTGCAGTTAAGGCCAGTCAGATGTTTGAAAACTATTTATCTTCTATCATGTCATAGACATATCAAATCTCACATTTGAAGTTGCTGCTTCTTGTTTTAGTATAGTGCTATTTATTTTTCATTTTATTTATTTGTAAACTCTGCAACAATTGTTGCACGTGACCAAACACACAAAACATTTTCCACTCTCCATCACTCTCCATCATATCTTCATGTTTTCCTTTATATTCAGTTTGTTGCCTCTGCCATTTGCATTGGCACAAGTATTGGTGTATTTTGCACACTTTTCATGAGCAATTAATTACATCAGTCTCTTCACCACTTATGTCCTGTATTTGCAGATGAATGTGTTCTCATGTGCATGTTTATGGCTGTTAACAGTTAATGTGAGCTCCCTGAACAGTGTTAGTAAAGCACATTTGTCTTGTTCCTATAATTTCTGACACTTTCACCTCTTTAGAAACGACAATGCAGGAGCTGACTGTTTTGTGATATGCTGGTTTATTGTTTTTCCAGAGCTTTTCTCACAAAGAAACCTTTTATTTATGACATCTTTTTAAAGATTAAATTATTTTTAAAGCATCACTGGGGTTTTATAGCTTGTCTTGTTTCGATGCTCCCGCTAAGACATGTAGCTGTTTTTACCAGTTGCGGCTGCTGGTGTGGCTGACTTTACTCTGATTTGCATTATGTCTATAGACAAGTGCTACTAAACTGATCCTCCCTTAAGTCCAGCACTGCAAGGGCAGAAAATTAACAGTGTTGCTATAAATACGTTTCTTTGATTTTATTTTTTTCTTCTTTTCCTATGTGCTGTTTAGTATTAAATCCCATCTCCCACACCATGCAACAGGCATGTCCTTTCTCCAGTTACTCTATCCACACATCTAGCACTCCCAGAAAGTAGAATTCCTTGAACTTTGAGGTATTCAACAGCTTCACCTGCATGGAATAATGTCTACTGAAAACCACTGGTCAGTACCCTGCTCAGTTCTACGTTTCTTGCATGACCTTTGAGGGTTCACTCATCTTGTCTGTCCAAGATGACTAAATATTTAATAGTTGCATTTATGTCAAAAAGGACTGGTCTATAGCAATACAAATGCACACGGACCATTATAAGGTCAATAAAGTTTGCAGCAGAAATGTCACCGGTATCTTGCCCCTCAAGCTGAAATAGATCCATTGCAGGACAGAAAAAAATCTTCCCATTTTTTCCCCTTCTTCCTCCTCAAGGTTACACAGAGATCAAGCCAGTTTTGTTCTCTATTATGCTAAAGACATTTTCAAAACAATCTTAATAAAACTTCAATCATGCTACGATGCAGTTCCTGTGTGTATATGTATAAGAATGCTCCATACATATGGGATTGTGTTGGCATGTTGTGTGCTCATACCTGGCTGAAGAATCACAGCCTGATGGGATGAGGATCACCTCATACTCAGTCAGCCAGATAATCATGGCCCACATGGAAAGTAATTTCATTAACCAGCCAAGTAAAACTCAGAATTTTTTTTTTAAAAGGAAAAGAAATTCTGTTTTAGGTAACGTTTTCTTAAAAATGCTAGAGAAGTTGAAAGGCACTGAAAATGTAGTTTTTGGTGATATCTAGCTTGTATGTCACATTTAATTTTAAAGTGAGTAGCAAACACAATCCTGCCTGCAGATGATGTTAACAGTGTTAACCAGACCTACAATTCTCTATCCTGTTACCATTAGATTGCCTAAATTCAATCAGGATTTGTGCTCTGATGCACTCTCATGCAGTTGATTTACGAGATATGAGTTAAATTACCTCCAAGTTCATATCCAAAGATTTGCTGGCCCTTAGCCATTAGAGAGAGAAAGCTACCACCCAAATGAAAGCTCAAGTTAGCAGCACAGTACAGAAGCACACTGCACAGGTGAAGGGTACATGACATTTGTTTGTTCAGTGGCACAACAATGACATCAATATTGCTTAAAATGCTGGCCTCTACATCCAGGTATTTGACTCAGGCATCGCAAAAGACAGTTAAGTTGGACTGAGAAGAGACAAGGAGTTTTTAGACGGAAGAACAGGTCTCAGGTGGCAGGTAAATGGGACTCTGCCAGAACTGCAGAATGATGAGACCTTCAACTGTACAGATGCCCACCAAGAAGCCAAATGGGTGCATCAGAGAGATAATGCACGTGGATAGTAGAGTCACTGTTGGAATAAGAGCCACAAAATAAAGAGCATGTCACCTTTCCTGAGAGATTTATATTCATGTGGCTCTCTATAATGGTAATTTGTTACTGACAATAGCTCTTTCATATGTTCCAGACAGTTGTTTCAGTGAGACGATCATCAGTAAAGAATCTTTGTCCTTCATTAACTTCTCATGCAAGCATTAATTATCTCACAGATTCTAGTAATAATAGGCTTATGAAGCTGATGTTTGAATGTACCAATAACCTCTGCAGTGAGCTGTCCCATCCATCAGCAAATCCAGGAAAGTAACAAGGAAAGGAATCTATTATTAGAGAGTTTCTACAAAGATCCCTTTGCCTCCTTTCAGGGCAGTTGGAAAATGGAATGAGGAAGCCTGCTTTCATTTTCCAAGCTTGTCTTTTCGTTCAGTAGCTTCTAATCACCATGAAACTTAGTTGTTAATGTCTCTGAAGTCAGACACCTCAGATATATACTTCAGACTCTGGATATTTGGTGTATATTGCTATGCAGTTCTTTTGAAACAGCACCAAGCACAGAAGGTGCACTGTTCCCTCCTGCCTGTTTCTGTTCCTTCTGTTAATCTGTGGTAAGACTGTGCTGGAGCCTGTGGTGTTGGGCACTATTAAACACTGACCATCAAAGCTGCATGCCCCTAGGAGCCAGAACAAGACAGCTGGAGAGACACACCCAGGGAGCAGAGTACAGGGACCACTGAAGCAGCAGGAGTTAGTATGACAAGCACTGATTCTAGCAGATGAGCAGTCCCAACTCCTAACCTGATTACTGATGACCCTGGCCCTTGGAAAATGCTCTGCATGTCTGGAATGCAGCATGTACAAGGTGGCCACTGATCCTGCTGGAGCCCTGTGCAGACTCTGTGGTTTTCCCACAGGGAACACCTTTCAAGGTCAGATCCTGTGAATGCATAAAAATGCAGAAAATCTCCCCAGTCTCCCCATGATCTTGAAGTAGCACACTGTCATGTAGCTAAAGGAGATATGTCCTTGGATAGGGTCGGGAGAGTGCTAAGGGTGCTTATTTTCTGTGATTGCACCCTTGCGTAGGTGTCTTAGCCTGCAGTGCCTGTTTTCCAGCAGCCCCTCAGGCCGCACGCCATCCCCTCTGTAGCTGGAAAACTTGCCAGCATGCATGTTCTAGAAAGAGAAGTCCAGCAGAGTGTTCAGAAAATCAATCCTCCCCACATGTGGGTATTTATTACAGTGGCTGTTAGATGCCATAAGCTTGAAAGAGCAGCACCTTATGCTGTGAACTGTGGATTTACGTGCAGTCCTTTATGCCAGCTCTCCTATTTCTAAAACTCTCATCATAACAGGAGTTAAAAATACCTGAAGTACCAGGGCCTGTCTAATTTTCTGTATGAGAAGCAAGTTCTCTGTCAGCATCATGCAACAATGAAACCTGCATTGTACTTAACTTTAGTGTGCTTCCTGGTCTTCTCTGGTACAGACACTAATGAACTGTAACCTGGGAAACCACTGCAAGTCTCTTGGCTTAATGCATGTGAGACATTTGGCTAGATGAAGGTGTCTTTCAAAATGGACACTGGAGAGATCTTCCTCCCCCACAACTTCATGGTCTTCAAGGCTGCTCCTTTAGAGTAGCAAAGTTTCTTGAAACTCTTGGACCTAGTTTTGGTGGGTTTTTCTTCTACCTGCAATGAAGCAATGGCAGGTGTCTGGAAGTCACCAAAGTAACTTGTGAAAGAAAGAATGTATTTTCTAGATTGGGGTAAATAATATTTTTCACTTTGATAACAGAGTCATGCAGAGGTTTCTAAGCACTGTACCTGTTTCTGTGAAGTCTCATACCATCCAATTAACACTACCCTTACCTTATACAGGTAGCTGAATGACAGAGAGTGTAGAGGAGGGTAAGACATTCACTCAAACTTACTATGAACTGGATTTGGACTAAAACTAAGAGTCTCCAACCTCTTCCGGCCTTCTGTCCATAAAAATACCTCCCTCCCTCACCTGGGCCTGCCTTTCACTTGTGTGCAAATCTGTCTATCTGATAGCTCCTTATACAGGTGTGATCTCTAACACAGAGTCAACAGGGCTACCATCTGTCCCACCATCTCTCCTTTCTTTTCTCCATCACACTGTGGAAACACTGCCATCCTTTCACTCCCGCCATTCTGTGTCTCATCTTCTGTCTCCGTGGCCAGGAGACACCTTAGCCCGGCAGATTGTTTTTACCAGTATTCCTGCTATCTATTTTTCTCATTCAAAATCCTTCTAGAAAATAATTTTCCTGTGCTGCTATTTGGATCCTTCACTTCATCCTCTCCTTGCATTGCATTAACATATTTTTTTTCTCATCTTTTCACTCCCAGCCCTTCAAACCTTTACCCCTGTCTAGCTCTTGTCTTCTAGTCATTCTTACAGGGATTAAAATATGCTTCTAAACAGACTGTGGCAGGACCCACTTATTTGGAGTCCTAAAACATGTCATCTTTTTTTACCTTGCCCTCACACAACGTAAGTGGTAAATGAAGTTCCATAGACATGCTTATGTGTACCCTCAAACATTTCTTAAAATCTCTTCAGCCATGATGCCACCAAAATGTTACCAGCTAGCCAGGCTGCTGGTAGCTGGAGCAACCTGCCTCTGACAGTGAGCATAATGTCTCCACTGGATTCCTCATACTCCTACTGAGCTCTCTGCATCCTGCTGTGTTGTATCTTATTCTTAGATGGTAGGCTTGGGGTTAGAGGCAGAAATTGCCTTTTTGTTCTGTGTTTCCAGAGTGCCTACCACACTGGGAACTGGGTCCATCATTCCTAAGTCTTTGACATTAAGGTGATAAATAAGAAATTAGTCACAGAATTGTCAAAGGGAGCAAGTGGCAGCACTGACAGCAGAGCAGCAGTATCCTGTCTCCCCTTCTTGCTGTTCATGCCTCACTATTCATTGCAGTACCTCCGTGATTCTGCACCTGCACATGTGCAGCCGCTGGAGCAGTAGGATTTGTCACTATCTAGAAGTCTCCTGCGAATTAGATGAGTAAGATCACATGGCTTTCTGCCAGCCAAATAGTTGTAAGCTCTTCATTTACAAGAAGCTTTCACTTGAACTTAGCTGCCACAATCCCATTTGCTCAATTTCAGTAAGGTTTAAATTGTTCTCCCTGCTCTTCCTACACTGGCAGCCCCAGAACAGTATGTTAAGAAAATATAGATAACACGTCTGGGAGAGATTTTCAATTGGATGTGTTAAAATCTTCTTTTTTTGCCCCTAAAAATGTCCTAGCAAGAGAAAATTGCTAGTTGCAGACACGTGTTTCTGTCATATTTATCAGCAACCAAGCTAAGCTGATTTGCAGCTTTGGACACTAACCATCACTCTACTTTCAGGTTGCTGAGGACTTGATTTATAAACATGCCAAAAGCTAGGATGCTCCCAAAATAGAGTATGCTTTAGGATTCAGCATAGTTAAAGCAGAACATTGAGGTGAAAAAGCAAAGAGTTGATCATATTTAGAGTGGAGTGTAACAGCACACTCAAAAGAAATTAAGTCACCTAAATGTTGTATAAGAGGAGATCACTTGGATTTAGTGAAGATGAGGGGCAGAGGGAGAGGCAGAACTGAGAGTTAACTGGTTGTGTACAGGATAGGAAAACGAAGTGCATTTTTCCCAGCTTGAAGGCTGTGCCGTAGGTGTTAAATGGCCTCTCAAGCCTAAGCAGACACTACGTATAATGAATATTTTCTTTTGACGTTTCTTCAGGTAGGGCGCTGCCCATCATAAACCTGTTAAATTTCAAGTGCTATTTTTATGGCCTCTGTATGATTGGAGTAACCTCACTTAAAGGATTACAGGGGTTACTTCATGTCTTTGTAGCCAAATGCATCCTGGTAAAGATCAGATTGATCTGAAGTCAGCTGTTATCTTTAGCTTTGATTGTTAATCATTCCCAAGACCTTTGTTCTTTGATTGTCACTAGGGAATCCTAAGTGCAGGGTATGTTAATTAGTACCTGGCTTATCAGCAAATGTGCATCATCAAATACAAGAAATATATCCCTGATATTGTTAGGAAAAGTACCTGAAAGTAAATTTAAAATAATATTATTCACCTGACGATTCCCACAATATTTTGCTGGTTTGACTTGAGTGTTTGCAAGTGTTTTACAGCTGAGATATTTAAAAGGGAAGGCAAGCAGTGTGCTCTATTTTGAAAGAGATGAATGCTCTCTAAGTAAAAGAATTCACAGCCTCAATTGAAGCATTTATGTTTAACAGTTAAATATATTAGCAGTTGATAAATTAAGTTTAATGCATTTGTGAGGTTATTCAGTGCCAATGTACAGTAGAAACAATGCATACTCTGCTTTCATATTAAATAGCACGTTCCAGCTGATCATCACAAACATCAGAAAACACAGTAGTGATTGATTACAGTCTTGTTCTGAAGCTTAATAGAGCTTCTCAATGAAAAATACAACTATGCAGAGTGTACTTTGAAAAGCAGAGTCCAAGCGCTGTATGATGAGACCTTTCATAGTGTAAAGAACTACTTCGTGTCTGTGTACAGCTCTGCTCTCTGTGACACTGCTTCTCAGCACCTTGTTGTGCCTGGGCCTGCCCACTCACTAGCTGCCTGAGAGTCACCTTTTGCTGAATTGCTTCACACCTTTTACTTTTGAAGCAGGATGCAAGATCCCCAGTGCTGTTCTCATGTTGCCCAAGCCAAAAGGTGTATCCAGAGGAAGTTGTGGGTGGCAAAGGAGGACCATGAATGATGCGTAAATTGGCACCCAGATATGCTCAGGTTCACCTGCCGCATCAATTTTTAGAAATTCTTCCTGTGGGTCCTTCCTTTAATCCCAAAGGTCTCAGAGAAGGGATCCCTTTAATACACTCTAGCTCAAGCTATTTGATGTCAGAAAATAATTGCACCAAGAAATTGTTCTTATATATTACATCAGCCAGAGCAAAGACACTCAGTATTAAATGTGTATTAAAAGGTCATGCTCTGCCTCACAGTTAGTAACAGGAAAAGATCACAGAATGATTGAGGTTGGAAGGGACCTCTGGAGGTCCTCTAGTCCAACCCTCTGCTCAAGCAGGGTCACCTAGAGCAAGTTGCTGAGGACTATATTCAGACAACTCTTGAGTATCTCCAAGGAGGGAGACTCCACTCTATCTCTGGGCAACCTGTGCCAGTGCTCAGTCACCCTCACATGGAAAAGTGTCTTCTGATGTTCAGAGGGAACCTTCTGTGTTTCGGTTTGTGCCCATCTGCCTCTGGTGGACTGGACACAGTGCTCCAGGTATGGCCTCACCAGTGCTGAGCAGAGGACCAGGATCAACTTCCTCAACCTGCTGGCAAAACTTTGCCTAACGGGTTCCAGGATCCCAGCCCTTATTTCCAAGGGCACATTGCTGGCTCCTGTTCAACTTAGCATCCACCAGGATGCCCAGGTCCTTTTCTTCCAAGTTGCTTTCCAGCTGGGGTGTCCCCAGTATACATTGGTTCCTTCCCAGGTGCAGGACTTTGCTCTTCTTGTTGAATTTGATGATGTTCCTGTCAGCCTATTTTTCCAGCCTGTCAAGGTCCCTTTGGATGACAGCATAATCCTCTGTTATATCAGCCACTCTTCCCAGTTTGCTGAGGGTATACTCTGCCCTACCATCTATTAATGAAAAAGTCAAATGGGAATGGATGAATACCTCTTTCCACCCTGAGGCTAATGCTAATGCCAGTGCCAGCCATTGCCTTCTTCCCTGGCATTACAGATCAGTGGTGCAATTTGAAAAGTAAATTAACTTGGTAACACCAGGAGCTTGGATATAACTGGAGCTTTATGTTTTAAAGAATAGGAGGAATTCCAGAAATGTAGCCCTGGTATGTGAAAGCCCCAGGAAGTAAATGGCCCAAGCACATGCACCAACTTACTGCTTCATTTTGGACTGGGCAGTGGTAAGTGAAAAAAGTAAGAAACTGAAATGTTCCACACTGGATACCAAGAGCTGGGTAAGTTCTGCTTAGAAGTGAATAAAATTCTGCTTCCCTGCTGTTTACCCTCAGCTCCAGGAAAGTCTCCAAGGTGTAATTATTCAGGCCTTTCTCATGTGAGCTGAGCAGACTAAAGCTGCTCAAGCTCCCAGAGTGGGAAAAGCAGGCACATACCCACAACACGATGAGACAGGACAGGGACTGAATGGGGCAGGGACCAAGGGAGGCTGAGAAATGAAGCACAGAGCAGTGCCAGCAGGCACAGGCTCATAGCACGGAGATCTGTCTACAACCCCTTCATTTAGTCAAAGCAACTCCTTTGCTGCTTATTAAACTGATTAGAATTGATTGCTTTTTAACAAAGTTATTGCTTTGATCTTAGGCTCAATACAAAGGAAATAAAATAGCAAAATAGTTATTATGAGATAAAATAAAAGATTGGAGCTCAATGAAAATGTAAAGGCTTCTTTCTCCTGGTGTTTGATTAGGGGATGTTTCAAACAGAGGTTCCTACATAAACAGTACGTTGAGAGTCAATAAGATAGTCAGTGTATCTATTTAAATAGTGAATTTAAATCATCCTAATTCTGCACTCTCCAGGTCCTCAAGCTGTGTTTACAAGGTGTCACTGAAGAGCAGAGAATGAGGGCTCCTGGTTTCCTGTTGTAAGCAGTATGAGAACCAACAATCCCCAGCCTCAGTTCAAAACCCATTAGCTCTGCTTGGTTAGAAAGGACTTGGGCACAGCTGTGCACCCTCATGGCCTTTCTCTGCCTCTTATTTACCACGCCCTCTCTATGGCAGCCACACTGGAGTTCTCCACTGCAGGTTTGCCATCGGTTATTTGGGGTAAAAGCATTTCCTTGAGTGGTGAGAACTAAATCTCTGACATCCAAGAACAGCATCTAAGAACTAATGCTTAAATCAGAACAAGATTTAATACAGTCTTTTTAAGATATAGTAAAATTGTAAAGAAGTTTATGTACGCATATGTAAGGCATGCGTGGTTAGACGAGGTGGACAACATTGTCACAGGCTTAATGTTTTAGAGGAAATTCCAATCTCTAGAGGCTTCACTCTGCCATTTGATATATAATTACTGTTACAGTCTAAGGAACAGTAAACAACATCCACAAGCTTCATGTGGATGTGCCAAAAAAATTTTCCATCTACTGAAACTTGCAGACTAATAATAGAAGTTTTCAACAAAGCCAGAGATGGAGAGGATAGAAGAGAAATATTACTATCATTTGAATCAAATCTGTGTTTCCACAAGATAGCTATAAGTCTTACCTTCTCAGTATCAACTAAAGATGCAGTGGGCCTAAGTTACCTTCAAGGAAGGTACAGCCAAACAAAATAAATATAAGCAAAGTATTTCAGCTGTGAAGTTTCAATTCCAGCTTATTTCTGTCTTTCAAGATAATTCAACTTAAACAAAAGTTAAATTCACCAAGTTAATGTCACAGATGATTTGGTTTTCTCTGAAATTAGAAGAGAACAGAACTTTGAGCTAACCGTCTGGAAGGGGTGTGTTTGCTTATGTAGGAGCACATGTGCCTGATCAGAGTCAAGCAAAAGAGCACAATGACCTCAGAACAGGTATACAGACTATCAGGACAGTTTAGGATGTAGGAAAGATGACTAGATTCATTGGGAAAAATTAGCTGCATTGCTCAACACTGTGCATTCCTGGCGAGACAGACTGAAGCCATACTCAAAACCTGACAACAAAGTTTTCAGTAAGATGCAGTACTGCTGAGAAAGAACAACTGCAGAGATGGACCAACTGCTTGGGCCTATCTGATCAATCACCAGTGACTGAAAAGTAATGGTTTTTTGCACTGGTTTTCACCCAGTCTTTCTAGGTTTATAGGTACAGAGAGCCATTGCTGCTGAAAGAACAGAGAATTCAAAGCTTTAAAATATATTTTATGACATTTTTTAGCATCTGAATAATTTATAATTTCTAAAAAAACAATTTGAAAAATTAATCTGAAGAGGCCATAAGTAGCACCTGGTACTCTGATTATTTTTTCTAGCAGCATTTCCAGCAGTGCTAGCTGCTCTTCTGTCCAACACTTCATGACTCAGAGGAAAGTCATAGAAAAAAGACACTTATTACTCCAACTAATGGTCTACAATTAACAACTAGACTAAGTTCCAGACTAAGGAACTTGGAACTAAGACAGGAAGAAGTCAAAAAAATCACCCAAAAAAGCCAAACAAGCCTTTCAGGTAGAACACGACCACATCCTTGCCAGACTTGGCTTCACATCTGATCAAAGATGAAACTGAGATCATAACAGCCCACACCGTAGAGATTCACAGAAATTCATGATTTATATCCTCAAAGGGTTACTGCTGGGCTTTTCTGTTAGGAGAGGAAAACAGCCTCATATGGCTGCTCTGCAGGAAGAACTTAGCCAGTTTAACCCTTCCACATACAATACAGCCTTTTCCCAAACCAAGTGCTTCTCTATATGCGATTGTGAGTAAATGCTATAATCCACTGAGCTAATTAAGTAGAGGTATTTCTCATTATTGCCATGGCAAAAGTAGTTTATTAGCATGCTTTGTCTCCAGGGGAGGTTTAGACTGAACATTCAGAAGCATTTCTTTACAAGAGGGTGGTCAAACACTGAAACAGACTTCCTAGAGAGGGGTCGATGCCTCCAGTCAGTGTTTAAGTATTCAGACAGTTCCCTTATTAACATGCCATGAAGTGGTCAAACAGTTGGACTAGATGAGCATTGGAGTTCCCTTCTAACTGAAATAATTTTATTCTATGTTTTATTTTCCAGGAGTGATGGTAATACAAGAAAAGTCTGCCTTTCCTCCATGAGAAAACAATTGATCAGATAGTGCCCAGAGTATTGAAACGCAGCAAGGTTAGCAGTGTCTTGTTGGGATTATGAAGAGCACAAGCCTCTTGACTTTTTAAAAGAGGGTGTAATATGTGTTGCAAAGTAATTCGTGCTAAAAATTAAGACTATAGCATTTTTACCAAAGCCAAGAGAAAAATACAAATACCAAAGACATGAAGCTGTCTCCAAAAGAGTGTACTTCAAGGGAATTTTCGTCTGGCAAAAACTCCAGCGATATGCCTTCGATATGCATATACGATAATATTTGTCGCCAAATAAGCTTATTCAAAATCATAAAGAAAAGATATTCATCTACTTGTTCCAGGAACTTTCAGACGCAGCAGTAAGCTAAAAGATAAGATTAACAGAACCCAAAAATGTATAAAAAGGTACCCCATGGAACAGCATTTGTGAACTAGAGGGGTTCGGGGCAGACTTAGCCCGAATCCAGTTCACCCGGTGCCGATCGCCTGGCTCGACACTGCTTTGCTTGTGGCTTTTTCAGAATTTATACTTTGGTTATTTAATAAATTCTCTTTAATTATTAATTTGGCTGATTCGTTTATGACAAGGGTGTTTGGATTAGCATAGGAAGAGAGGACTTGAGGGAACGCTAAGAATGCTGTTAGACCTCTGAAGAAGTTTGTCTCAGATTTGTTTAGCTCAGATGTGCAGTTTCCAACCTGCCCCTGTGTGATATGCAAAGTTAGAGGATACAACACACTAATGTTTCAGCTTTCTAGAGGCCTTTTTTAAAAATTAGGATCAATCACAAAGTAGACAAATTTGATACTTTGACCTGAGAGCTAAATCCAAAGGGGACCTGAATTTGTCAGAACCTGAGAGAGCTCACAGATCTGGGCAGGGTGTTTGGGGCTCCCCAGGGAATGCCACGGGGCAGTAGAAAGGGGAGCTGGCTTCAGTGGAAATGGGCACACCAAGCAAAGGGCTGCCCGAGCCAAGCCAACCGGGAAGGCCACCAAGGAGAACATGCAGTTGTGTCTGCTTAGAAATGTCAGCTGTGAGCCCATTTCTGAAACTGGCTATTTAAAGCCAGAGAGAAACAGGTCCAGCTAATGGTTAGATAATTCCAAATCATCACTTTTTGCTGATTTGGAGCAAGGAATTGAACTCTGTGATGCAAGCCTTCATGATCCATTTGAGCTCTGGAGACCTGCTGCATGCCAAAGATACTTTAGGAAATTCTAGTCCCTAGAAGACAGACTTTTTCACCAAATAATTTCCCTGCACTACTTGTTCTCAAACTAAAGACTGACATCCTTGAATCCCCCAGAGACAAAAAGGGAGTCCAACTCTTTGATCCCCCAGATCCTGATTCCTACTCCATGGGTTGTTTATACAATTCCTCCAACAACACATGCATATGAAAGAGCTGGTCAGGACAGTAGCCAGTGCCAGCCTGTCAAGTCAGTGCACCACTTACTCTTCCCTACTATGTCTGTCCCAGCCAACACTTAATCTTTTTTTTTTCCAAATCACAGCTGTAATAGGGAAGGAAGAAAGCCAGAGCAGTACACAGTCAACAGGGCAGGGCGGTAAAAATTTGACTCCTTTTAAGCAGAGAAATGGGCTGAAAGTGTGTAATAGGTAAACACTCCGCACAAGAGCAGTCACTTTGGAAGAAACATGTTCTATATTTGTATTTTAAATGTGCTTCAAGGATGCTACCTATGGTGGGTTAGCCTTGGCTGACAGTCAAACTCCCACCCAACTGCTCACTCTCCACCCTCACACACCCAATAGGATGGGGCAGAAAACAGGAAAAAACCCCAGGAATAAGAAAGTTCATGTGTTGAGATAAAGACGGAGATTACTCAGCAATTCCTGTATTTGGCAAAACAGATTCCACTCAGGGTAAGGAATGGAAAATGGGCACAAAAATTGTCCCCAAAAAAGCACAAAATGGGCTGAGAGTGTTGGGCTTCTTCAACTTGGAGAGACCTCATTGCAGCTTTTTATAAAAGGGGCTTATACAAGAGATGGAGAAATTATTTTTTATCAGAGCCTGTAGTGACAGGATGAGGGGCAACAGTTTTAAAGTATAAGAAGTTAGATTTAGATTAGCTGTAAGAAAAAACTTATTTATGATGAGGGTGGTGAGACATTGGAACAAGTTGCCTGGAGTACTTGTGGATGCCCCATTCCTGGAGGTGTTCAAGGCCAGTTTGGAAATGGCTTTAAGAAACTGACCTAGTGCAAAGATGTCCCTGCCCTACATGAGTCTGTTGATAGAGTGTTTTGTTATCGGTGAATGTTTGTCTAAATGCAATAAAACTTCAGGCCGTGGCATTTGCTATCCCAGCAAAGGTTAGGGCAGAAGTTCTTGCAGGTGAGGCTCAAAAATGGTGGCAAAACTGAGGGGGGAAGAGTAGCTGACTTTTGCTTGGCCTCATGTAGTGCACCCTGCACTGGTGGAAGGGAGCCAGAGCACCCATTGAAATCCCTGCTCCTGCCCAGGTCCTCCACACTGGAAAGCTGCAGTGCTAGACCGGGAAGCTGCAGTGCTGGACCAGGAAGCTTTGGTACAATGTTTGAGCTACAGAAAGACCATGTCTGCATTCCATGCACAACCCCAATGTCCTATGGAAACCTCTGCCTCTTACAGTCCTTTCTGAGAGCTTGGAAAGCTTTGTGGCTGTTAGTAAAACCTAGAGAGGAAGGTTGTGACTGTGCAAAAGTCTAAATAAAAATGAAACTTCATCCTTCTTTGTGGGTGAAATGGAAAGCTATTACTTTCTGTGCTCCTGGAGAATGCATTTCGGAAAAGATCTGCATTGTCTTAAAGGCTTGCAAATAAATTGCTCCATTTCAGGTTTTATTATAGTCCTGAGGGTCAGTAGGAAGCTACTAAAGTATTTGAGTAATGCTGATTAAACCTAGTGAGTGAACCTAGAGGAATTCAGAGTACAAATGAACGTCACATAAATATTACTTTCAGTTTCATAAAACAAGCAAAAGAAGGACACTGGCTTCTGCTTGGACATTATGGCCCATGTTCAGAGGGAATGAACTGCTGCTGTATCTAGACAATGAAGAATGCAGGGCACATCAGAGTGCTCTGCTGACCCTGCCACTGGGCTGGCTGTAAACCCTTGCAGAATCAGCTAACAGAGGATACTTGGCACAGGAATATGGGTGCCATTGGGGTTATCTCCTACAGCCCTTCCCACTTGGGTCCCTTCAGAGGAATGCTATACACAAGAAGAAGGGGAGGACAAGAAGGCCATTGCAAAACAAGAACAAAGAAAAGGTTTGCTCAGCCTGTGGTCAAACAACCATATCCCCAAGTTATAATCTGGTTCTCCTCACCAGCGGATCTTTTCTACAAACCTGATCACCCACTGTCATATATTGGAGACAAGGAAATGGAGTTCAAAAAGCTAAATTAGTTACAGAAGGAACTGTGTGGCTGCCCAGCATTGCAGTATTAGCATTCAGTGAGCTGCTAACTCTGCATTCATTAGTTGATAACACTCTTCATAATTTCCAGCTGTTAGAACCTACAGACAGTGTCTTACTGAAAATTCCAGACTCATGCCTCCTAGTGAGCCTTAGGAAATGCAGCCACTGGGTTTTGGTACAGGTTGTGATCTACAGATGTCATGTCTGGCTTACTTGTAAAACCTGTCACCTCAGATTTGCTGTTAACACACTGCAGACACAAACATCCAGCTCTTGACAGCATTACCAGGTACACCACAGCTTAGTGCATGAGCCTGACTTCAGTAGCTGTTTTCGAAACATTGAAAGTTTGAAACACTACACTATTTTGTCCCTTCTGCTTTTATTGCACCATTTATATCTAAGTTCTAAAAATAACAATAGGAAACAGTAATCACTTGTTGCTAGTCAGCAACTGCAGTTAAAAGGAGCACAAATCACGAATTTAGAGGAATGTCTGACCAAAAAGTACTTCCCTTTTTCTGTTTCTGAGGGAAAAAGCCTTGCAGACGTGCACGAAGGAAAATTATCAGAAATAACTGTCTCTTTTTTGTAATTCTGATAGATTCTGATATCTGATAGATAAATTCACATCTGTTATCAAGTTCATTCACCCTAGCTTTGTTCTAGTAGTCAGTGCCACACCTCAGAGAGGTGTCAAATGTGCAGAAGTTCCCAGTGGGCCCAACTTCTGCTGCATTTAACTCTGGTACCAAATAGCATTGCCGAGGAAAAACAAAAAAAAATAGCCAAAACAGGCTTAGTCTGTCAACTTTCCCCAGAAGCTCCAGCCCAATGAGGAGTCATTCATCCATGTGTAGTTATCTACCTGATTTCAGGGTGTGCTTTATTTACTAGGATTTAAAGATCTTTTAGAAACCTAAAATGGGACATATAAATAATGTGACTTTTGCCCTAGATTATTGGCTGGAGACCTGGACAAACAGCACAGATAAATCCCAACAGACAGAGGCTGTTTCAACCTTCTTTTCAGGGCAACACTTTTTGGCTGCACTATCAGCTTTCCTAAATCCCAAAATGACATTACTTTTGGCCCAGAAACCAGCCTTTTGCCAGTGCCTCTGTGTTGCAGAAGTCTCTTCCCCATTTTCCCTAAACACCAGGAGCTCCCTCAGATCCAGGTCTTAAAGCCAGCAGCCCTGTCATTTGCCCTTCCCACACAGAGGTATCTGGCTCCAGACCTCCAGCCTCTCTGCCTATGGCTGTGCTGCTAAATAACAACAGGACCGAGACTGGGGCCAAGTGAACCACAGTGGGCCATAGAACCATAGAATGGTTTGGGTTGGAAGGGATCTTAAAGATGATCTCATTCCATCTCTACTGCTGTGGGCCACACCTTCCACTAGACCAGGTTGCTCAAAGCTCCATCCAACCTGGCCTTGAACGCTTTCAGGGATGGGGCATCCACAGCTTCTCTGGACAACTTGTGCCAGGGCCTCACCACCCTCACATAAAGAATATCTTCCTAATATCTAATCCAAACCCGCCCCCCTTCAGTTTGAAGCCATTTCTCCCCTGTCCTGTTACTACACGCCCTTATAAAAAGTCCCTCTCCACCATTAGGTACTGGAAGGTGCCTTATCTTCTCCAGGCTGAACAACCTCAATTCTCTCAGCCTGTCTGCATAGGAGAGGCATTTCAGCCTTCTGCTCGTCTTCACATCCACACTGCATAGACCTGGCTATAAATGTCCTCTGCAGCCGTTGTTATGCTTTGTATCCTTAAGAATTGGGACAGGGGATGGTGTTTCATTCAAAATGCCTGAAATAACATGACTGAAACATATTATGTGATTTCAGCACAGTGATAATTTTATAGCAAGTGCAGGTGAAATATCTGTGCCATGCAGCAGGACATAAGGGCATACAGGAGTGCTGGAGGAAGCAAGGCTTGCTAGAGCCTGTTAGGGGACAGAGGAGGGGTCAGACACTGCACAGTATTTTCCATCCAGCCTGTGAGGGAAGGTCTCTGGAGCATCATCTTCCCTTAGCCATGCTAATTGCCAACTGGCACAGCCCAGCCACAGAAGGCAGTAACCTGCCAAGTAAGTGACATGGATAATTACTGTCCAGTACTTAAGCTCACTACCAGATGTTGGTTTATTTAGATATATGGACACAGAGTCTTACACCCAAACACCCTCCCAGAAAAGGACTGTATGTCAGCAAAAGAGGGACTAACTGTAAAAGTGCAGATAACCTTTTAACCTCAAGACCCCAAATCTTAGAGATATTTTTGCCCTTTCTCCCTCCCTCAACTTCCTATCAGTAAAAAGCAAATAATAGCAAATTGGGGATGAAGCAATCAATTCACTGCAGGCCACAGAGCATAGAGAGGGCAATAAGCACTAGTAAAAAGCCTGTCCAGAAAACACCAGTTCTGCTTTCAGAGGAGACTCAAAGAGCACACAGGAGATCCCGCTGCAAACCCTACTGTGAATAACAAGAGCAGCCTCCAACACATGAGACTGGGTCCTGTGCTCTGCGATGCTGTTTTTAACTCCACTACAGATGGACAAAGGGCAAGGGGCAGTAACCTGGATTCATCCCACCACACTTCTGTATTCAGACATGTAACTTTAGTCAAACAAGTTAGAAGTTCTACCACCCCTGGATTCTACTGCTAACAGAGACAAATGAGATACAATTTTGTAAGATCCCTAAAGAACTAAAACCTCAGTTAGGTTAGTTATCTACAGTGGAGAAGGATGGATCTACAAGTGAGTGGTTGATTTTGCAGTGGAAATTATCCCTTCAGGATGTTTTCTGAGAAGGGCTATAGCTGAATTATGCAGAGCCAACAGCATGCTGTACATAAATGCACCAGTGTATATGGCCCTGTAAAGAAATGAGGCTGCAGAGAGGCTGTTTCAAAAAAATTTTTAAATTGATCAGATTTTTTTTTCCAGGCAAAATTTAAAAGATAATCAGAGAAAAGGAAGTGAAAGTTTCTAACACAGTTACATTTTTTGTAATTTGAAGAATTATTAGCAACTGTAGGAAAGCAAGGCATTTACAAAACCCAACACTGTTTCTTTGATTAAAAAAAAAAGTTACTGAATAGCTTTTGCAAAAAGTTTTGAGCAGTCCTTTACTTAGGACCACAAAGCAGAGCTAAGTAGGTTGCTCTGTTGCAGGTCGGCACAGATTCCTTCACCTAGTGTCACTTATAAAAAGACCAAAAGAGACTATTGGTATTAACAGTGAATAATACATGTGGATGTTCCCTGTCATCTTTTTGATGCTGTTCATACCAAAAGATTTCTAGAAAACAACAGAAATCGTTTCAGATGCCATCTCCACTGAACTGGGGCACTGAGGAGCTAATGGCTGTGAGAATGATCAGGGAGGCAGAGCAGTGCTTTGGGTGTGAAGGCTTTTTACATTTTTCTTTTTCTCCAAATGTTCTCAACAGATTTGTGATGGAATAAAGAAATGATTTACCACAAGATGATGTGGGAAGAAGAATAAAACAATTACTTCAATTATCATAAACAAGCCATCATTTGTTAGGAAAAATATCTAGCTACTAAATTGGTTTCAAAATATATGTAAATGTCTTCAGGGTGTTTGTTAGAGGATCTGTTCATCTATTCAAAGATCAGCTGCAGAAAATATCCTTGTTTGAGGTCAGCGATGCAAGACCTTCATCACCAGCAACATCACAGCTCAACAAAGACAGGATTGTTTGTTGAGATACCATAAGCTAAATGTGTCCTTTCACTCTAAGTCACATAATACAAACATTAAATAGCTCACTAAAGAGAGAAGCTGACCTCATGGCTCTCTTACTGACTTCCTCTAGACTAGATTGAGGCTGTCAAAATAGTGCCCATGCACAGCTTCAGGAACAGAAAGACACCACAAACATGTTCCAAGAAGCAGGTACACGTTGTCTCTGCATGGAGGAATAAATCTTCAGGTAGTGTTGAGAAGACAAGACAAACTCTGTGTGCTATTTATGCCCAGGGTACAAGCCCTGCAGAGAGAAATTGCCTGCAGAAGGGCCCTGGGGAAATCAAACCAAGGTAAACGTGCTGCCAAGCCAGGTTGGGGGCTGCTTTAACACTTGCCAGGAGAACATCAACACCCTGGGAATCACAAAGCTGTGCTGGGCTCTCTTTATGCGTGTTAGATCCCTGAACCGAGTCCAACACAGCCTGACGCCCGGGCTTTAGGTTTTCATCCTTCCAGGCAGCCCGCTTGCCTTTGGAGAGGCAGCACTTGCAGCACCAGCTATATACAGCACAGGAGAAGTGCTCTGGTTACATGCAAAGCTGCCACACGCCAGGAGCTACTAAGTCAAAAATATTCCGAGAAAAAGCAGCAACTTTCAGAAACGCTGGAGGAAGGTCATTTGCAGCATGGCTATAATCTACATTCCACTTGATTTGAGGCCGCAGACCAGCTGCAGTGCTGAGTACAAAGACTGAGGCTGGCCAGAAATTTTATTCCAAAACTTATTCAACAGAAAGTATTCACTTAACATGAAAGATTTATATGATCTGAGGAGAAACTAGAGCATATTTCAGCCAAATACTTTTCTGAGTAAAACTCTTTCTAAAAAAAATATGTTTTTCTTTTGGAAAGCAAAAATACAGATAAACTTGGCTAAGGTGAAAAACTGAATTTCCTGGAGTTCATTTGCTGAGAATGGAAAAAAACCCCACTGAGGTTTATGAATTTTATTTCTAATTAGCATTTTCCATGTGGAGAAAAGAAGATTTCACCATGTCTAAGTTGGCATTCGCTTACCCAGCAGCCTTCTGGTCCTGCTCTCCCCAGTACAGCCTCTCTTTCTCTTTGCTTTCCACAGCTCAAGTTGTCACCTAAACTTGTGGACAGTAGAGACCAGTAAGAGATTTAAGTGGGGGCTTTCCTCTGAGAAGCCATGTGTGACCAAAAGTAATACTGAAAATAGCAAGAATAGTGGGAAAAGAAGGAAAGTACTTGCTTTGGTCCACATTTCTTACATGCCTCTCTGTTATCAAGAATCACCATGTTAAACTTTCCTAGGCCATGTATCTATTTGCAGCTATAAACATTGCAGGTTCCTGGTGCACACATCTAACTTCCATTTCTATAATTACCATTTTCAGGATCTGTGAAGGCATTCTGGCATAGCTTCAGCTCTCAAAAGTGTAAGTACAGGGAACACTTCAAGTTTCTTTTTCAAGGATTCAAACAGTGAAAGCTATATTAAATAGGAAGGATTTAAAATTCTGCAGCAGTTGAAGATATGCAGAAAGTTAAAAAGTGCCAATGGGGCTAAATATTGTTCAGATGACAAAACACACGTACAGCAGTTTACCTAGTTCGAAAAAATATGCTCTGATTTTGTAAAAACAATATAATAACATACAGCATGACCTCTTTCCCTATGTTTCATGGGGCTGAGCAAGCAGATAGCTTTTGAAACACTACTCAAATCTCATGATCTTTCAAGTGGTCATTCTTTCAGCAGCATCTGCAGTACCACATCCTGACTGAGGTCAGGTCCCCAGGGACATGCTCGTCCTCACTCTTTCTTCAGAAAAGCATCTTCCATCTGATACTAAACTGTAAAAGAAAAAGTGAGCACTTTCTCAGTGGCTTTCACTTTCTAGTGAAGAGGAAAAACACTTGCTTATGACCTGGGTCTTGAAAAATTAAACCAGATGAATCCTACGAGACAAGTCCTCTCCCTTGGGAGCAGGGTGAAACACATGCAGGGTTAAAGGATATTCCTGCTGCAGGCAGCCTGGGTTAGACCCATGGTATTGTAGATTACCCTTGGGTAGCAATATTGAGGACGGATAAAGCTCTAAAGCACAGCATCAAAGTGATAACATTTGGTATTACCTTCCTCACAGAATTTGTTACACGAGGTCCAAGGCAAATCTCAGCCCTGAACATATTAATGATCATTTTTTCAACAAGATTTTATTATCCTGATTTTCCAAAGACTACATTTTTTTCTGTTATGGCTTTCTGTATGACGGAGCAGAGTGAAAAGCAAGACCATCTTTTTCCATCACTTAGAAGATACCTATATCTTTGAATGTGCTTTCATTTAATTCTCATACATAGCACTACTAGAAGAATTACCTAGCTTAGTACTGGGAAGGTGCTGTATCAGACTGCAAGGTGTTATTAAATCCACCCAATAGCAACAGTGGGATGAACCTCATCAGTTCGCAATTCACAGCGGCAGAACATCAAATGGAAACCAGCCAGCAAAGATGAAAGCCCATTTAGGGTGATGAGGTTCCAGTTACAGGATGTTGAGGCTCAGCAATGATACAACCTGAAAAGATTTATGCAGCCTCTCAGCACATAACTGAAAAAGGTACATAGCACGCGGGGACTAGCAGGAGCTTTGGGGCACTAAAATAAATTTCCTTTACTTGATCATGTGAGAATCTGGAGACCATCCTGTGACTTACAAGCTATGACACAGCATTCATCACTGAAAAACAGCAAAAAATAACTCAAAGCAACAAAAATCTGACTGAATCTGTATGTTTGAAAGTAATTGCACACACAGAACACAGACTTAGAATAGCATAGGTGAAAAAAAAAATTGCAAATAGCTATTTATCCCCTAGATTACAGTTTCTCAGTTACAAATATTATTGATAAATATTTTGACAGCTTATCCCTATAATAGATTTCAAAGGGGAGATAGCAAGTGCCTGTCATAAATATCAGATCAACCAGAGCTCACAAACAAGGCAGCAGAGTCAGCAAGTGATACCATAGGAAGCTCATGGGCCAACTTCTGCACTTTATGACAGCAGTGGCAGTGCTAAGAGATTCCAGCAATTGATTTCCACAGCCACAGGATGAGAAGTCCCTTGGAAGATCTGTACTGGGAACACTGCTGTAACCTTCCCCTTCTCTCTTTTTCTGATTGAGAAAAAAAGAATGGAAAGAGTTAAAAAAAAAATTGAAGCAGATATAACTAGATCCAGAGTGGAGGCTGGTGTGGAGAACCTGCCGACAGCAAAGAGATTTAAGACACCTATTAAACAGAAGAGGAGGATAACAGAGAAATAAAAAGAAATTTGAGGTGTGAAAATCCACATCTCTATATAGATGCTATTAGTAAGATCTAAAAGGAAAGAGTGGAAGCTGGAAAATCCTGCACACATTTCAGAATATGGCACATTCCCAAACATTGTACTATGTGTGAGGTTTTGACACCTTTAACATTTTCAGCAGAAAAGAAATTTGCCATAAGTATTGGAATCCGCTGAAGATCTAGGCAACTGACTGAGAGTAAATGACAGCTGGTTTTCTTATCAAACATTATGTAAAACATTAACACATAGGTCTGCCATGTTAAATCCTCCCTTGGGGTACTTGGCCTCACATGTGTAAACCTAAAGCAGCTTTTGCTGGAAGCAAATGAAGCTAGCAAATCTATCCCACAACTACATCCGAAAGCTAAAACACTAATGAGGCTCCAGCAGATGCTGCAATCAGCTACAGCAATCATCTGGCTGCTTGGCCCATCTTCCACTCAGGATATATTTTGGATGTAATGAATTTATGTGACTGGGAAAAGGTGGCAGGAAAAGCTCAGGGAACTTGCCTGCAGCAGCTCAAGTTTTCTGAAGGAAGAGTCCTGCTGCACTGGGGATTCAGCAAGGCGGGTAGTATTGGGATGCCTCCCATCCTGCATAGGTGCTCTGAAGCTGACAGAGGGGGAAAAAGGAAAAGGGGTAGCAATCTCAGGTGCTCAGGAGGTGAGAACAGTGCTAGGAGACTCACTGCAGTGAAAGGGAAGAAGGTGGAAGGAAGATTCCAGCTCATTTCTTGGAGCAGAAGGAAAATAGAGAGGTTAAACCCAGGTATTGAGGGAGGGAGCAGCAATGTGGTTTCCACAGATTCATAGGAAAACCGTGATCCTAATCACCTCTGAAGGTACTGGGGAGGAGGACACAGGTCCCTTCTAGGGAACACCTACGAAGAGTCCACATAACCTGCCCCAGACAATCTACCAGAAGACTGTGGGGTCTCCAGTCATTCCTTTGAGAAGTAGGGGCATCTTACCCCTATTCCTTCTTTGCTACAACAGTGTTTATGCAGGGCCACAAGCACCAGCAGCAGAGGTAGAACAGAGCCTCACTCTCCTATTTGAAATCCCCATCCTAAACTATAACTGTCAGATTATTAACTTGCATGTTTTTCATCAACAAATCCCATACCATCTATTCTCAGTTCACAGATACAACCACAAATTGGTAAGAGACTTTCCTACAGCCAGAGAAGAAGTGAGGAGACTGTGGATTAGCCCTAATTGGAGACTGCCAGGCTCCTTCCTCTTCAGCTAGGGAGGAGGCCACAACTCAAGAAAAGAGCCCCCTCTCTTCCGCTTCTGTTTTCAGGCCAGTTTGCATATCAGAAGTGACAAAACGTGGCAAGAGGAAGCCAAATTAAGTCTAAATTGGTTTTGATATCAATGATACACCTTTTGCAGTGGACTCATGCTACTGTTTTGCTGATTAAATATTTGAATGGAGAGGAACAAATTGGCAAGTGTTGTGTTATTTGCAAGTGAATGCAACAGATCTTTTACTGCACTGAGAAAACAAATAATCAGACCCCCAAATTCATGTACCTTCCCTTTAGCAAGAGCCACATTGTGTTGTTACATCAGCAACTGAAATATGACAGGGTGCTTGTGTTTATACTCAGAGAAGTCATATACAGATTCCATCTGTTCAACATTTGGAGTAAATTTGCAGTGATTACTCAGGCTGAAAATTGCTTTGGAGTTTTGTCTGTTGTTGCTTGACTTGAAATAAATCAGGGATACGGTGCCTCACTTCTGAACGCAGACACACATGTCAAAGTGACAGGACAGCAGATGAACTTAGGCTGTTAATTTGCAAGACGTTCAGGTGCTGTTGACTCTCACACCATGGTTTTCTCAAATATAGGCTTTGGGGAAATCCAGGAAGAACTAAAGCTGCTGCTGAAGTGAGGAATTAATATCCTGGAGCTTTGTCTCTGCAAACTAAGAGTTATTCCCCCTTGGACAAAGTCCATCCCTTGTCATGGGTTCTGAGACAGAGCCCTCAATAGCTGATGTCACATCCCAGAGCTGCAGCTGCACTGCTAAAAGCAGTTGCCCAGGAGTCTGATAGAGGTATCAGTTAAACTGAGGCACAGATGACTCCCAGCTATTTGAACTCATCAGGTTCAGACTTAGATCCAAGCTTTGAAGCAGCAGTCTCTTGCTCAACAGGACAGCCAAGACTCTGGATCTCAACAATATCAAGAAGAATTAAGGAACTTTGGAGTTTCCTACAGCTTTGCTGATGGGGCTCTAAGTCAGAGCACTAGAGAGACAAATTTCAAACTCAGTCCTTGATATGACCAAAAAGGAAACCACAAAAGAGAAAAATGAATTTCAGTCATTCAAATGTAGTTGAATATGCTCAGCTGCAACTTCAGGGAGAAATCAGAGAGGAAGAATTTAGCTGATTGGATTTTGAACCAGAAACAACTCCCACTAAAGTGCCAGATGTTCAACAGTAGTCACAAATAATAAGGGTTAAGCCCTACATCACCATTATCCAATCCTTCAAAATCCTTGACTGATGGGAGGCTTTCTACATGAAGGTAGGCTATTCTTCCAGCCCTGCCTAGCTTGTGAGATCGAGTAAAGCAAAAGGACTGGCTACCCCATCTAAAAAATTAGTAGGATGAGAGAGTGAAAGCATGTGCTGCTCTGAGAATCAGGCTAACTATGTGGGTGGCAAAGAGATGGGAAATAGGTTGGAGGGAGTCAGTATGCATTACCAGCCCCTGATCCTCTGAAAAACTTGTTGACAATGGTGCTGCAGCCACGGAGCTTTGGAAGATGAACAGCTTGGCTGGTGGAAAAACCTGTTCTCTGGCCACCCACGCCATGGAAACCAGCAAGCAGTTGGCTTCAGAGGGATAAAAGGTTATTTCTATGGATGAAACACACTGAACAATTAAGGGTAAAGTGGCAAAGTTAGGCATCGAGTGAGCCCTAGCTAACACCTGGTGACTGCAGCATGACTTGTGAGACACTGACACCATGACACCATCTGTTTATGATTTATGCTGAACAGACTGCATATAGAAACAGATGGGAGGTGTCAGCTCTGATCAGAATTGTTATGCTGGTGATTCCACAGCACATTATATAGCCGACAGCCTTACTTTCCCACATACTGCTATAAAGAGCAAAGTGTTTATATTCATGTTAGGGAATCATTCTTGCTGAATCCCCCACTGGACAGAATCCTAAAGTTATACAGCTGGGACAGATCTTTATTATTGTACTGGATGTTATTCTGTCCTTTCAATATTCCTAAAAAAAGGTCCCAAAGTATCTTTTTCAGGCTAGTTCTCAAGGTTAAGTCAGAAACTTGCTGAGACTGCCTTCAAGTTTGTTATGAAGTGACTCTCAGGCCCTGCTGTTCTTTAGCACTGCCATCTAAGACTATTTCAAGTCTCAGCTTTAGAAGGTTTCCTTTATGACTTCACGTAGTTGTAAAAGTTGAGTTTTCACGACTGTGGAAAAAGATGGTAAATGTAATTCAGATTCAAAAAAACCAGAAATCTGTGCTGGGAGGAGACTTCTGGACTGTCTAATCTCTCTGTCGAAGGAGGATCGTTTCCAACACTGGAACAGGTCAGCCATAGCTTTGTTGAGCTGGAGTTTGAAAACCTCCATATTAAAAGACTGTATAACCTCCCTGGGCAGCATGTTCAGAAGTCAAAATCCAGATATTAAAAAACTAAACATTGTATTCTCCAAGACTGATGTATGACTTTTAACTCAAACACCTGGCATGGATACCTTCAAGATCAGTTGTCTAAAACAGATAATAGACCATAAGGCACATTTTCTGCATTATCACTGTCTATGGACTTCCCTTCTTTATTAGGAGATTCAAATCAATAAATATTAGATCAAAATATTAAAAAAGAATACTACAGGTGAAGGCAACTGTTAAAAACTAAACTGATTCAAAACTTAAATTTTGTAGGAGTGCAGAGGCTTGTTAATATTTCCAGTTAGCTAAACTGGAAAGATATGGTTATGAGAGACTTTCCATCAGTGCTCAGATGATTTTTTTTTTACCTGATTATCCAGAAGTGTTCTCTAAGCAACAGTGCATTCACAACTAATTCCAAATAATAGCAAAAGCAATAGTAATATTAATAATAATAAGCTATGCCCTGAAATGATCAGGCCACAAAACTACTGTGAGAAACCACACTAATGGGCAGTGTGGTGCCATGCATGGTCTGCCATTGCTTTCCCAGTTTCTGATCTGGGTACAAATGTCACTGAGTGATGTGGGGCAGAACATAAGTCCCCATGTCCACTCACACACAAATCTGGGGTAGTCCTACCACAACCAGAGGCACTGAATTTACGTAAAATGGGTGCAAGAGTGAGACCAGCCCTCTCATCTCACTTCCACTGATCACTGAGAATGTAAAATGCCTGTGTCTGTGGCTATCAACATCTTAAACTCTATGCACCTTTTTGCCAGTCAGAATAAAATGGCTTTCACTGATTCTAAGGGACTCGAGCCGATTGGCATCAGCAGGGTGCTGTTCACTATATTTTAAAGCATGAATGTATGTGCCAGACGCTCAAAGTACAGGTAAGTAAAATGACACAGATATGGATTTTGTAGCATGGAGAAATCTGGCCACCTTTCCCTGGAAGCAAGGGCATCCTGCCAGTGCTGCTCCAGGGCACAGGAACACTGGTGTTTAGCTGCAGGTCCCACTGCTACTGCGAAAGCAGGCACCTGAGCTGCTGGCTAGCTGAGCGGCACCCAAGAATAAAAAGCAGCAGATGACACAGCAAGTCGTTATAGAAACAAACCAAAAAACTTTTTTACTTCTTCCTTAAACTAATCAGGTTTTCTGAAACTATAGCAAAACAGAGCATTGTACCACTCTGAGCTGGCACATCCCTCCTGGATGTTGTGCCCTGGGGCAGTGCTACAGTGGGAGTCACCTGTGCTGCACATGCCAGCCACTGCACTTCAGGACACCAGCAGACACAGGGATTGTTTTAGGGATTGTTTGTAATTCTTTAGGTAAGAAAGAGTGGATTAAGAAGCAGCCACGTTTTGGCTGAAGGAGTTTTTCACAATTTTCCTCAGGCCCTGGAGAAAAAAAGCACTGTAATTCCCACACATGTGGCTTCTCACAGTCTGTCCTGCCTTACCTACCTGGCATTATCAGAACTGATCCTGAGAATCACCTGCCAGATCAATCGCATTAACTTCCCAGGGCAAGATCCAATTTTGCTCAGTAAAGATCCAGAACCCAGCTGGCCTGAAGGCAGACAGGTACGATGGAAGCACAGGGTCTGGCAAGGAGGACACTCAGTAAACTCTCTAGGAGATGCTGCTTCCTCATTAGTCAGCACAGTGAATGGCTTGCAACTACAGACAGAGCCATGGAAAGAAGCTACTGGCAGAGAAAGTTTCCCCATGTGTTTAGGGCAGAGGAGGGAAGCTGTGACCTTTGGAAAGATGCCCTCCCTCTGTCCTGCTTCTGTGCTTGGTGCTGCTGCTAGACTGATTTCCTTCTGCTCAGCCACAAGACTCCTTGTGCTGGTGGGCTTCGAAAAGAGCCACGTTCAGTGCTCTCACTGGACAGAGCTGGGGTGTGGGGTTATGGTAGCACACCTAGTTTGTGGTTCAGGGAGAAAAGCAAGCTGCTCTTTCTCCATCATCATCCAGTGCCCTCAGCACAGCTTTACGGGGCCTATATGCAGGCATATAGGTACAGCACAGTCCCCGGACACCTAACACAAGGACAGCCAGCATTACACTGCAAGAGCTTTTCTCAGCCTCATCTACACCTGTCAGGCATCTTGCAGGCAGGTCAGCAGGGCAGGAACCCGACTAGGAAGGATTTCAGACTTGGCCAAGTGTTTGAGTAGAGGGGAAATGCTTTCATTTCTTAACTTTCCCTTAAAATAATGTGCACGATCTGTTCTGGGAACACCCACCCAGTGAAAATCCCTCTGGAGACTGCCTGCCAAAGCCTGTGAAAATCCCTTCTGGGAGCCGTGTCCGCTATTTCAGACACAGCCTGTTCATAGGAACATAAATCTGCTGTCCTCACTGATGAAGATTATTTGAGCTGGATTTAATGTGCCTAGGCATATCTTTCTTAACTTAGCTCAGATAACCACCTGCTACTTCACGTGCATTTGTTGCTCAGTACAGATCCCTATCAGAGTCCCCCCTGCTGCCCACAGCTGCCTTGGGCTGCACACTCACCTTTTCCCCACTACCGGGCACAGTCTAAGCATAACTGGTCCTAGGGAGGAAGTCACTGATCTCTGCTCTGCCCAAATATTTTACCTTGGGATTCTCTTCTATTGCAGCATTTTGCCAACATGTGAAATCTGGAGCAGGGAATACCTGGTGTTTAGGAAAGAAAGTAACAGAGTGTAGCACAACTTCCTAAAAACATACTAGAGATGACACTTATGGAAACTTAACATACATCCGTAAAAAGTTCCCCACCTATATGATTTGCAAGAGAATGGGTTTCTTTGCTGAACCTCTGACTGGAAGACCATATGGGAGATGTTTTGCCACTAAAATTTCATTTGGGGGTCAAAACCACTGAAGGAGGATCCTGAATTCTACAGGTAATCTCTCTCCATTACACTAATTCCTGTAGTAAAGAAGGGAGGTGGGGAGAGCAGGAATAAATCACATATTTTAGCACTTCTGCTGGCAACTTGTTGAATTGTTTAAAATCAAAGGAATCCCCACATTTTTTGGGACATCAGAACATTGGCACACAGAGACCTTTGTAAGATTTGGCATAAGACAACATGGTTTTTACCCACGAGTAGTTCGTGCTGCCAGCCACTCCAAGCACACTTCCATCTCAACATGCTGCTGGCACCAACTCCACCTGCTGGAAACAACCTCACATCCCAGCTGGATTCAAGCTCTCTGAATGCAATTGTTATATTTGAGAACTTGACTCTGCTAACATCCATGGTGATTTCTCAGTATTAAAACCTCCAGAATCAACAAGTGCTTGGTGCTTTCATATCTTTCTGAATTAACTGATCAGAAGTCAATCCTCATTCGAATGCAAGGGTTTAACTCTATGTTCTTTATCATTCACCCCTTTATCCATGTATATCAGAAAATTAAATGTAAGAAATGAAGTTTATCCTGTGCTTTCATTTTTTAGATAATTTACATACAGTCAATTGAAGCTCATTTAGTTTATCTAGTTTGATATAAAGTAGATTAAATAATCACAATGAAAAATTATTTGTCTCTTAGCCAAGGCTGCTGGAACACATTACAAGCATTAGACATCAGACTTCATGTTTACAGACCCCTCCTCAGGGATGATCAGATACCCACCATCATCTTATGTACACATACTCAGAACAGAGGATTTCACATGGCTGGTCCAGTTCTGAATCCACTATGTATAAGGCTCAGAACTTTGAGTTGAAGCAAGCCTTCATAAGATTTTCACCTTCAATTTGAAATTCTGCCCAGTGAGGAAACTACCCTGTCAGCTGCTGTTGCACTCAGTTGTTAATTACCTTCACTGTTAACGCTTTGCTTCTTACCTCCAGTGTCATTTCATTTCCCAGAGATGATGGGCTTTTATCATCCCTTCGGCTGCCAAGCAAAGCACACTATTAGTATAAGTGTCACAATGTGGATGTTTATCAGCTGAATAAATTATTGCTTAACCTTTCCTTGAAGCCAGCCATATTTTTATTACTCTTGCATTTCCTATTTTCCAACTGATAAAGAGGAAAGAGGAATATAGCTGATATCTACACAAGGCAATAAAGTCAAGCATACCTTGCAGGATCTTGATACTCAAACCTCTGTCCCTGATGCTTTCCTTTAACTGACATTTCTGCTTCTCTCCTAATACTATTCAACAGCAGCACAAGCTGGCATGTGCTGGAAAATCCAAGCATACCGATTGCAAGGTGGCAGAATACATGCATTATAAAAACAGTATTTTAAAGAGCTAGGGATCTGTTCACTCAGATGAACTAATACAAATCCTGTGATTTAAGGGATAGGAAATTGTAATTATGAGTTTTACTGAATATTATGGTCAAGTCAAAATTAATTATTTGCAAAAAAGTTTGTTTCATTTAATCTGGGAATCAGCAGTAACATCGGGATTTTTTAAAATCACCCTGTGTGCTAAATCCACAATTTTCTAGGTTTCCTATGCATTTGTAAAATCAAACACATTAAATTCTTGGAAATATCTGGAAAACACCTAACTTTATTTTTTTGTTCAGAACTTTTCAAAATAATCTAAATGAACAGTCAGTGCTCAGATATGCCCAGGTATAAACAGTCACAGGAAAGTTCATGTAATGCTGTGTTACTGAGTTCACAATATCGCTGGCATTTTTCCCAGTAATTCAGTGATTTTATTATCCTAGTATACTTTTTTTGCAATAGGCAGATTAAACTCATACTTTCTGAAGATACATCAAAACACCTTCATTAAAATTCTGTGTGATTCAAAGTTTTTCTCATGAGTATATATGACTAGAGTAGCAATGATGGTCTAATAACATCAGAGATAAAATTGGTTGGCAAAAGCAGGATTTGTTATCAGAAAAAAAAAGTATTTATGAAAATATTCGTATTTTCAAAATATATCACAATCTAATAAAAGAGTTGCTTTCTTTCTACCAAATTTTGAAAACATCTTGAGTCAATTTTGGATCATTCAAATATCACAGATATTTTTTGCTGTAGCAAAAAAAAAGGCAGTTTCAAACACAGTCCTCACAACATTTTTACTTCTATTTACATCAAACATTGTCTTCAAAATTATATGGAAGTTCCCCTAATTTTATACTACTCTCCGTGTAATTTTTCCTAGAAGACAGAGGCTGTAAATTTGACTCAATACTAGGAATGATTATCTACAGTTGTAGTGCTCTTTCATCAAGAGTCAAGATGTCATCCATTTACTATATGAGTGGAACAACTAGCTTTCTTTTATTAAAAAAACCCCAAAAAACCAAAAAACAGAAATCTTCCAAGAAGAGCTTTAAAAAATAAATTTCCTTTTGATTAGTCTGTCACTTCTGGAAAGGCATTTAATCATTATCAAAGTGTGTCAAGTGATAATCTCAGATGTGGCAATCAAGTGCAGGCACAACTTTGATGCAACACCTCATATGCACAGCAAAACATCTTTCTGGAGTTTGTTCCAACAATTAAAAACTTCAGCCTTTTGCAGGAGCTGAACTTCTGTGTAAGCTCAGAAGGACACAAAGACTCAGCTGAAAATGCACTTGAGATCTTCAGTGAGCTTCCTGAAATTTTACATCAAGATTGTCCAGCCTATGGTTTTGGTGAGAGCACTGTACCAACACTTGCCATAGCAGAGCCTCTATTACTGCTTCTCTCTCAGAGTGGGCATGAAATAATGCTTTAGACTGACTGCTGGGACTTCCCCATCTCTGGAGTCTTATCAATACCGGGAAAATGTTTACAATTTGATAATGAACCATTATCATTTGGGAAAAATGAGAGAGAAATTGAAAGCAAACATCTGGTAAATAGAATTAAACATACTCTCTCATCACACATTAGACGTGCTCCAATCACAGAGTATCTGCTGCAGGTCTGCTGCTCAGCATACACATTTACATCATGATTACAAAACTTTTTTCTCCTTTTATATCAGCATTTTTCTGATGCAACTCTGATAACTGCTCCAAAATTACTTGCTTACCAGCCACTGCAATACTGCATCATGAGCATGTAAAAATCCTAATATCTTATGGCACTGGACGCCTTCATATTTTTTACCTCAAAATCTTTTCCCTTCCCTGCAGCACTCACCTAGTGACTTTTGTTTACAAATCCAGCACCAACTCCTCCCCCTAAGCAGGCCAAGATCTTAAGCATAATGAGCCATACTTCGTGACTGTGGAAATTCTGTCCTCTTATTCATACCACACCTACTAAAATCAGTCTGCAACAATGTATGAGGACAAAAGAATAGGCATTTGTTGAAAAGACTTTAAAGTATCTATTTTTGCACCTGACCATCACATCAAATTCTTTCACACCAAGAACATTTGTTTTAGTAGTCCTCTTCTAAGTTATGTTACCAACATTATCTGCTAGTTAAGCAGAAACGGGCTATGTAATTTTTCAAACAGCTGTTTTTTGCCAAGCAAAGTACACGGTGAGTTTTAAGTTACTTTATTTCTGGAACTACCATGAAGTATCCACTCACTTCTTAAAGAAGTCCTTAAAAATCCCTCAAACAAACAACAAATAACAGAAAGCAGCAAATTTGTATTTTTTTGCCTTCCTTTTATTCCAGAGGTAACCTACCTGCTAATAAGCTTCCATTAAATGTTAATAAAACAAATGTTACATAATTCACTATCCAGCAAGGACTAAGCAGGATAAATCCAGATACTAATGATGGTTTGTTTGGGATTAATGGTAAGCGTTGGATTAGTTGAGAGCTTCTTGGTATCTGCATTTCCTAGCTCACAACAAAAACTCCAACAGCAAAAGGCTAGTGCCACCTTTGGATGAAAATTCATATTAGATCCCTCAGTCAATCTGATTTTCTGTTCTGCTATTTGATTAGATACTTCATCATGCTTTCAGAAAGTTAAGTAAGATTTAATCAGAAAGTTGTTTTTTCCTTCTCTCTCACCTCCCTTTTTCCATCTTTCCCCCACTCAATTTTAACTTTTAAGCAACAGAGAAAGAGTTCTTCCCTCTTCTCAGTGCTCATATGATAGCTCTTCGGAGTTTATTCTCATAAATGTATCAGAATATCTACTAATTGTCATGATACTTGATTAAAGCCCATTTGTAAGACATTTCCACAAAAATGTTATGCATTTGAGGGAGAAGAAAAAAAAAATCAGTGAAACTTTTAACCTAAGTTTAGGAAAAGGTTTACATAACTTTGATTCTTATTTTGGTACTTCACCCATTTCCAGACTTACCCTCATTTTACCTTGCTTCAGACAGCCAGAAATATCCTCATCAGTCATCAGACCTGCAGCACCCCATTCATCTAACTAAGAAAGGACTGCGTCATTTTGAAAGGCTGTATCCAAATGTGTTATACAGGCTCCGGCTGAAATGGAGTTCACTTTCTTAGCAGGGGACCATGCCCTGCTGTGTTCTGAGTTTGTGATTAGAACAGTGTTGCTTAACACCCCAGTGGTTTTGGCTACTGCTGAACAGCGCTTGCACATCAAAGCTTCCTTGTTAGTCACTCTGGGGGTGGGCAAGGATTTGGGAGGGAACAGAGATGGGACAGCTGACACAGACCGGCCGAAGGGATATTCCATACCTTCATGCTCAGAGGTGAAAATCTTGGGGTAGGGTATGGAACATCTTCCAGCATAGCCATTGCTCAGAATCTGGCTGGACATTGGTCTGATCATGAGAGATGGCGAGTGCAGCATTTTCCCTCTACCCTCCTTCCTTCACTTTTGAACTGTCTTTACCTTGACATGGGCATTTTCTTGCTTTTGTTCTTCCCGTTGCGTCCCTACCCCACCGCAGGAGGCATGAGCAAGCAGCTGTGTTGGTGCATAACTCCTGGGTCAACCCAGCACACCAGGGTTTGCAAAAACTTATGTCTCCGCAACAGGCACATGGTAGCATCCAGCATCCTATTCCTTAAGGCAAAATAGTATAGCATTACTGACAACCAAATCTACAGTCATGGTTGGTATTAACAAAAAGTGGAGATTGTAAGCAAAAATCCCAGAGAGGCAAATGATACCATTTGCTAATTGGCTTTGGCTTTCCATCTCTGTGTGGGTTTTACAATTACATGTGAGCTTTATTTGATTTCAAGGGCTCTGCATTTAGTTCTAATAGTAGTACTTTCCAGTTTTTATTGGATGATCCCCTGGAGACCTTGTACTAGGGAAAAAATGTGATCAACCAAAAACTTTACTTCCTACGTTCAGGCATACTTCTACAGCAACATGAAACAGATGCCATTTAACCTACCACACACACAAGCAAGTGACAGCTTGAGAAAGACTGTCTGGAGTGAGTCAAATCAAAAGAAGGGACTTTTCTTGATGATTTCCCAGTGCAACCAATTAAGTCCACTCCCTGCACACCATGTGCCCTTGTTTTTCAATTTTTTATGATTTCATTTTTCTTAACAATTCCCCTTATCCTCGTAGGGATGAAAGGACAAGTGTTTGCTTTCAACTGAGGAAATGCTCTGACATCAATGCCCCTCTGTGGCCATTCTATTTCTAAAGCTTCTGATTGCAAAGCTGAGCAAAGTTTGGCCAGCTGACTTCTTTTGCTCTCTCCAAGTACCTCCTACATTTGAGAAGAAAATTCAGGATCATCTGAAAAAAAGTTACACACATCACACATCAACATGCAACTGAAGTGCTATCACTATTACCATGTGAATCATTACACAACCACTTATTGGAGAAAAGGCTCATGTTTCCAGTTTTTTCATATGCCCCTACCACTAATGCCTGAGTGCCTGTACCTCCCTTCCCACTTGAGTCAAGGTCAGGTGAATATAAGAATTGTGTAGGTCAGAAGATTCCTGAACTCCTGACATGCTGCGAAGATTTAAAGAGTACCTAAAAATCATACCTTGTATAAAAGCATTTCTTATTCATGTTTTGTTTAAGTGATAGTCAGTCAATGAAGTGAAGTGCACATACAACTCTACTACTAACTCTTACTTCCTACCATTTTTATCCAAATGAATTTAGTATATATCCTAAAAGGAACTCTGGAGCTGCCAGCATGTCTGTGTACATTTAATAAAACGAAAGTAAACCAAAGTAGATAAAACCTACCAAAACAAAGAGTAAATGCTGCTCTTTTCTCAGTTCAGTCCATGTTTCTCGGCCCATCTGGCACTTAAAGCCACCTTTATGCTTCCACAAACCCAAGGCCCTATGAACAAGATTAAATCCCAAGATAAAAATGCACATCTCCAGAGTGTGAGAGCTAGATTAAACCATTTGACAGGTATTTAATCTCTGTCCTGCCAACATAAAATGCATCAACAAGCAGGCCCTTTCTGCCACTACAACCCATTTATTCTATCACTAACCCACCACATGTCTGCAGTCCCTGTCTGGGTTGCTAACACTGGGGCTGACATTCACTCAGACCTTGATCATACCCAGCTTTAACATCACGGTGGGACACACTCAGTGACTGAGAGCTGACTACTTTAGTATTCACAGAGTGTGGACCATCACTAGGTTTTACTCTCATGACTGCAGCCAAATAGTTTTAAAAGTAGTTACCTGGTACCCAAGCCAGGATTTTAATACAGAACATAAATCCCAGCAGATGCTGGAAAAATACATCCAAAAAGCTGGGTAAATATTTGGCCAGAGGATTCAACCTCCCAGGCTGGCTAGTTTAAAACATCAGCTGCAGCAAGAGAAAAATAATTTGCAGATTCTCATGAAGCAATTCATCAGAGTATGTAGCTGACAACTAGTAAGCAACACTCTGCTAGACTTACCATACCTCACGCCTAAGCACACATGATTCCAAAACAATGAGCTTGTGACCACATCACGGTATCTAAATTTCTGTACTACCTTGTCCACAAAGGCTGGCTCCATCCCCCCTAGCCAAGATGCTAACATAGGCAGAAGCCAGTAGGCTGACAGTGAGTCTTGCCCCTCTTTTCTTTCCCTGATCAAGTGGGAGCCTTCCCTTTCTTCAGCAAGTAGCAAGAACTGATGTGATTGCTCTGATCTGAGAAAAGCTAAAGAAGGAATTCTGTTCAGACCAGGGGTGTGGGGTGACACTGTCACAGCCAGCACCATCTCACCTTGCAGTCTCCCTGGGGCAGACTCTGGCTTTCCAGCACCCAGATTAATACCTCCTAACCCACATTAACCTACACATTCCCTCATCCACCACTCCAGGAAACTATTAGGCCCTTGTCCAACACATTTAAAAGTGGCACAGTTGCAAAGGGTACAATGACACCAAAGAGAAACATAAGTTTTGTGAAAGATACAAGTGATTGTAGATAAATGTATCCCAAAGTTTAATAACATGGTAGGCAGTACAACTCTAAATAGTCAGTTAAGGCACACTGTAATAAAAAGTTAGGGACACAGAAATGCAAGTTGACTCCTTATGTGTGAGGCTGTAAATATGACCTGAAACAAAAAAAGACCTTTCTCTTGCAATGCTATCAGAAATCCCGTGTTGCCCAAAACTTCAGCACTAATCCCTGACTTCCAGTGCTTTGTTGTAACAGCTTATGCAGCCAGCCCCTCCCCATGTGCCTCCTCCAGAGCAGACAGTGCCTCGCAGTGCTCAGTTCAACAAGAGCAACAAGAAAGTCACGACTGACACCATAAAGATGTTTGTTCCACATATGGTTGCAGCTCACACTTCATTAGTGCCTGTTCCTAAACAACAACTTTATCTGCTGCTCTGACGCTAGCTGGCTCACGCCTGCCTAACCATATTGCAGGCAACACGACTAACCCAACAGCACTCTGGTTCCAAGAAATTCCATGTAATTTACTTACCTGGTGAAAAATCATACGCTGGCAAAACCCTTTCAAAGGCATTCACAGCAAATGGGATGTCTCATGAGGTCTGTAATATTGCTAACCACTAGTGGCTGACACCACTGGATGTTTACACAAGTCTGGAAGTCACCCTCCCACTTGCCGGGTCAGTGGGCCCAAAGGGACACTCTCAGGGTGGGCAGTCACAGGCCTCTCACAGGAGAACTCATGTTCCTCACATGGCCGTGTCCTCCTCACCCCGGGAACTTGGGTATTTTTTTCCTACTGTAATTTATTGCCATTTAACATCAACTTCTGATTACTCATCTGAGTGCTGGGGGGTGGGTGGGAAAGCACAAACACCTCCATGAACAGCTCTCCTCCCTTTTTCTAATGTCAGCTTCTCATGGGTCACAGACTAGTTACAGTCAATCCATGCCACTGCCTTGCCCAGGCAGTGGATGAGGCAGGGGCTTGGGGTTGCAGAGTAATAGTCCCACCTGCTGCTCTTTCCTTCTTACTGTTTTTCCATTGCCTCTCCATGTCTTTATGTTTCCAGCTCAGTGTGCCCACACTCACTGTTCCTCAGATGGGTCCTCGCCCTGGTGTGAGATGCCCACAGCCACCATCCCTCAAAGGATCCCTCCTTTGGTGTGGGTCACCTTCCAAGAGCAGCTGCCCTCACAGCATGGTGCCTCTGGCCCCTTGCAGCTGCCATTCCTGCTCAAAGGCGTCAGTGCTGATGGCCACAGGCTGCCCTCACCACGAGCTGCCCTCAGCACGGGCTGCCCACACCAAGGGCTGCCTGTTCCAGTCGGCAGCACCACAGGGCCAGCAATGGCCATTTGCCAGGCAGGGCAGCCCACAGCCCCCACTGCCCACACACAGCACGTGGCCATGCAGCACCCAGCTGCTCTGGATCACACAGCTTAAAAGTGTTAGAGACAAACTATTAAGGAAAAAAAAGCAATCTCAGTCTACCCTTGCTCTTTCACCACTAGGTAAGTCAAAATATTGAAATAATATTAAAGTAGAACAGCACTAATACTTTAGCGGTCTTTGACATGAAATTGTGGAAAATCCTCTCATGATTTACTTTGGATTTGTTTATCTGTTCTAGATTTTGGGTATATTCTCCCCCTGCAGATTTCCATTTGTTTTAGCATATATACCAAAACTGGGCTGCTATTGCTATGCAAATTGTTTCATTCAGATTTCTTTTTATAGTAGCTTTTGTTTCAAAGGCTTGCATAACTTGCTAAGGAACTCATGCTTTAAAAATATACATACTGAAAACAAATTAACATTTTCTGCAGGATGTTTCAAATAACTGTACAAAGGGGAGCTAAAAAGGAAAAAATCAATTATCCTTTTAAGTGGGGTATCAAAAGTGAGACTTTTTAAGTTACTTGAAGGTTATAATGGATGAGTCTGTTCAAAAACAGAATGCAATTTCAAACAATGCAATTTCAGAAGCAAAATTTTCCTTGGTTCCAATAATGTGCTTTCCTGATAAGAGACTTTATTTGGACCAGAGACACACAAACATCCCACTTTTCCAAAGAAGCTTCCTTAATGCCCACAGTGAACTGCATCATCAATGTTCTTTGGCCTTCAAAGCTCCAGCCTCAGACCACCCTGAGACATAACACGTGCCCTGCGGCCACAAGTGCAGACTTTGAGTCTTCATGGTGCTGTATGTTCTAGAGCACAGGACCTGGAGCTGGGCAGATGAACGTGGCAGGCAAGACATCACACAAACACACAGCATAGACACATGAGTTGGGTTTGTAGGACAAAGGATTGGCCTTCACTAATATCAGCCATACCAGTTTTGATTTCTGGCCAACTTTTATCATCACAAACTCTGCCTTTTCTTCTTTTTTGGTTTGTTTTTTTTTGTGTAATCAAAATGGCTTGCACTTGCATTTATAATGGGAATTCTTTTCAAACACATGACAGGCACAGAGGAGGTGTTTGCACTGAAATTCTTTGCTTACTTTCATCTGACCATTGCAGGAGAATGTACTTTTCATCTCTGAACTGCAATGCGTTCTACCATGTTATTTTAATGATGCAGCTAGTAGTAACTAGCCAAGAGGATTCTGAAATTAGGTATTTCTACAGTTTCTGGATACGATGAAAAGCACCCAAAAATATCTAGAACCTCCTTGACATTTTACCGTTCAAGTCAGCATTATTATCTTCAGGAATGCAATATTCTGAAAAGACAGTTCTGCCCATCAAATTTCACCAAAAGTAATGGAAAATTAGGCATGTTTTTTATTCCCAGAAGAAGAGAACCAAGGAAAAAACTTCATGCTTCAAACAGTGACTGAAAGTCTTTGTAACTTCCACACATTTTGTGACTGTATTATTGAGATGTTTATTCCATGAATTGCACAAGTTTAATCAGACAGTAAAGTTAAAGAACAAGCAGCAATGCAGGGGCAGACAATTTCTATTAGGCTATATCCCATTTCTTGACTGAAGCACTGAAATCAAGGACAGCCTTGCCTCATACAGGCATCCATGCATCCCCACAGAACAACAACTCCTCTCTCAATACACAAACAGTCAATACGCCACAAGCGTTACGAGATAACCCCCAAGCTTTCTGAGCTACTGAGACTCTACATCCGAATTTTGGCTTGATTTCAGAACTGCCACTGGCACAAGCTGAAAAGACTAGAAAAGCAGAAGCAACAAAGCATTGAGTTGACTAAAAGAGTTCACAGAAAAAAAACAAAAAAGCAGAGCTTCTGAGTGTCGCAAGAGAGCCGAGGTGTCTGAAAGAACCAAAATGTACGAAACTGTAAACTGGAGTAAGAAATTCAAGGATCCTGCTTTAATGTACTCCTCTCGAGCTTAATCTCCCTAATTAAAAAATAAATAAATAAATAAGGCCATTTGAGACAACCCTCCATCCACTGTATCCATGACTCCAAAGGGGAAGAAATGCACAGAGAACTCCGCAGACATGGTGCAGAAACATGTTCTGGATCACATCCTCCACTTTCCATAGGCAGCAAGGGAGCACTAGGCTTCTATTCACCTACATGATATACCCGGCGTTAGTAAAAGAGTAAGTGCTCTTCTATCCACACACTGTAGCAGATGATAGACTAGAAGACTTCTACCCATCCAACTAAGAGAAAAAAGCCCAGAGGAGGTAGTTATGCTAAAGCAGAGTATTATAAACACATCACAAGTAGGCTGAAGCTGACAATCCAGAAAGTAATTCTTAAGTATATGCCACAGGAGTATAATTAGACTCTAGCCAAGCAGGAATCTGCTTGTCTTCACCACTTCCATCTTACCCCCTTGTCTTCCCTGAAGCATACCATTTATGAGCATACAGAGATGACGAATCTGACCAGATATTAGAGGTGTCTTGCTACTAAATTTCTGCTGCTTGCATAGCTACTTACCAACTCCAGGGCTACAAATTTGCTAGACAACAAAAAAAAGAAACGTTGGAGTCAAAATCAAGCAGCTGACTTGACAGTTTTCAAAGTAATGTAAATAATGCTATATTTCAGCAGTTCTCATCAGTCACACAAAAGAAGCCAAAGCTCTGTGCAATAAACAGTGTGTAGTACTATTAGGAGAGAGATTTTACACTTGTACATACATCAGTAGGCAGCAGACTTTCAAAGTGTAATACCCTATTCAGAGATTTCCCTGCATCTGCCCTCTTAGAGCCACAATACATGGAAGATGTGGCAGAGCACTTGCAATCAGAAATTAAGGTTTACAGAAGTATACACTTAGGAAATTAGCAGTTTTAAACACTATTTCAGAAAGCTCACGGAATGTAAAAAAAGGCAATATCATAATGAAAAGTCATTTAACACTAGGAAGATTCTTCAGTATTGAGCAGCCTAACTATAAAAATTCCCTCTAGTTCTGGATTTCATAGAATTACATTGCATATGATTGAACTATCTAATGAATAATTAAGTGGCAGAATGGTATAATCAATATAATGAAATAAAAAGCAGAAGTAAGTATCAGTTAGTCCAACAAGTTACACAAAGCTGTGTATTCAAAACCATACAGACCAACACTTTGACCAATGACAGTGGAGCACTGCATTTATTAAAACTTTATGAATAGACAAGAAATAAAGAGTCTTGTAACTTCTTGTTGTTGGTGTTAACCCAGTATCAGTTGATAAGGCAGAAGTTTCCAAGAATACCCATGATTTGCCTTTAGTGCTCTTCTCCATCTGTATCATCAATACCAAGCCTCATTTTTGCTTCTCTCACCATGAGACAGTACAAAATTTCCATTTGTAACCTGGTGCCCCTAACCCTGCCCTTAGCCATAACCTGAACTACGAATCAAATAAATCACCCAGCACAGAACACTTAATAAGCAACTTGCAGCCATCAAACCTAGACCTGCAGACTCTGCTGTGTGATCAATGAATTTAATTGTTTATGATGCTGTTCATAATCCTACCCTAATCTCATCCTGGAAAAAAACATACACCATTATCTTCTGACATGACAGGCTTGCAGAAGCTGAAAAATTAGCCACTAAAACTTCCCAATGCTTAAACTCATGCTTAATTCTATGGGGAATAATTGACAAGACATCAATAACTCTCTCAAGCAAAGCAGAACACCATCTCCCTAGAAAAGTCATCACAGTTTTGGTTATTTCTCCTTCCTTCCATGTTGCCTAAAGCCCTTTCTTCACTCCATCCATACTGTATTTCCAAACCAAGAATACCAAGGCAGATATCCCTTCCCAGTCTCAAAGAAATGCTCAACTTTAAAGAAAACATACTGCTCCCTGACTGGATGAGTTATTTTAGAACCACTTTAGCATTGTTAGAGCCTATGTTCTGACAAGCAAAGGAAAATTCCATTCACAGATCAAAAAATAACTGTATAATTTGGAAACTATTTGTTTCTTAGAAAACAATCAGCGGAACAGTCCTGCCAATGTAGGAGTAAAATTACCAGAAGCACTCAAGTGCTGTACTGTTAGGTATGTAACTACTGACTTGTATATACAGCTCACAAAATGCAGTCTCTAGCTGTTTCTGAGATCATGCACACATGCATTAGAAATAAGATCTTCAATTTTGTGTTTAAAAAAACCTTAATGTAAATTACCCATTTCCATACATGAGCTTAAAGGCACTCGTTTTTGTATGTAAATAGCAGGAAGGCTACTACTCAAATGTTCAAAATGTTCAATCTTTCCAACAGGCTCCTTGAACACAGAGCTGTGATTTCCTTCACTGGACATTCTAATACCTCCAACACCAGTAGTATTTTTTTTTTTTTTAAGCTGGATTTTTGCATCAAGCTGTCATCTATGACATAAAACTCGTGTACATGTGAAATTAAGACCACACATTGTAACTGGCCAAAGGCAGTGCACAATATTGCAGGAGATAAAATCAGTAATATGTGATGGCACAACTTTGTTGCTTTTTCATAATAATTAGGTTCTTCAAACAGTTAGACCACACTACACAGAATGGACAACTAAGTGTGGTTTTGCAGGATAAGACTATCATGAAGGCATTTAACAGCTATTCAGCTTGGAAGGTATGGGCTACATATATGCTATCTAACTTTTTCCAGTTTAACATTTCTTTTCCTTTTTGTCTCTCTATACAAGAACCAGAAGAATTTTACATGAGGAAAAATATTAACAGTCCTGTCCTTCCAACCAATGGAGCAGTAACCTCTGGGCTACTCAAATCACTTTTTAAAAATTCAAGAATAAAAAAAAAATGCCCAGAAGTAAATAAAATCATATTTCACACAACAAAAGTAGTATTTTGACACTCCTGGAAATCAAGAGCTACAAAAAGTCACTACTGAATTTCTACAACAAACACAATGTTAACCATTCAAGTCATTAGTACACAGAAACACAAAAGCTGTGCTGAAAAACTGTTAACATCAACTCCAAAAGGAAGCAGATTAGGATCATGGTTTGCAATATCAGAGTGTTTTTTGACTGCAACAGAAACTAAATTTAGACCCAGTTACATAAAAAAATACTAATAGCCTTAACACTTTTAATCAGCATAAGAGGTTTAGAGATACACAAATGATTTAAAGTCTGTTGACTAGTTTTATACTGCTTTTGCAATATTGTGCATTAGTAAAGTCAGGGAGATTATGAAAGAAATAGTAAAGCATAATAAAATTACATAAAACACGAAAGCAGGCTATACAGAGTGACTCAAAACACTGATGCTAAGAGAAATTTTACCAGAGTATGTCAAAACCATAACTTTTCTATAGATCCTTGCAGCATGGAGGTTAATTTAACCAAGAAATGCAAACCAAGTACCCGGTAGGTTCAGAAAATAGGTTGGACTCTTCATAAATGCAGTATTAACTTGTGTGATCCTACAAAGGGCAAAGAATAAAACAGTATCTTCATACTGTTGCAAACTGCTGATCCATGACTAGCACAACAGCACGAAGCAATCTGGCAGCCTTTCAAATGCCAAGTCTGGCATGGTGACGGGCAATATGCTCCGCCAGCTGTGCAACTCCTTCAGGAGCTGCAAAACGGCAGAAAAAGTAATTCCCTGATGATTTTTCAGAGCAGTTCATTACAGGTCTTGCAGAGCACCTGCCAATAATTTATGAAGTATTGATTACATCATGCTCAGGGGTTTTTGCTCCATGAAAGTTAAACAAGTTCTCTGAAAACAACTGAAGATACAATAATATTTTCCTAACAGAAATAATTACTTGGATATGCTATACCTGTTGCCGCAGACATGTGGTAAAATTACAGAATGATTGGCAATGTTATCACACCCAATCTCACACTTTTTGATATATAATCCACACCATGAAAACATTTTCAGGTTCACATCGTGAAGCATATGCAACAGGCTAGTTAGGTAAATGTAGGTAACCTTTTTTTTGTTTCTGACCATTTTTTCTTTATTTGACCATTTTTCTTTATTTGTTCATTGCAGTGGCATCAGAAACCATTCCTTAGAAGCCTGTTCCTAGCACTGCGTCCTAGGCAGATACAGAAATTAAATGGCTGTCAGTCCTACTAAGTTTTAGTGATGATTAAGTTCTAACTACATCACATTTTTTCCTTTCAAGGATCTTTCAAAATCCTCTTGTACAATTTTACTACAAACTTTGAGTGTTACCACTGATAAAGACGTATTACCGACCTGCTTCAGAATTATTTCTGAGAAACTTTGATAATAACAGCTGAGATGAGCGCACTATAAAACTTACACAGATGGACTTAAAAGATTAAACACTGACACTTTGAAACAACTAGCTTAAAATAAGGTATACTGGAAAATAAGGTATGATACCTGTGTGGTCAGTCACATTTTTGCTCTTTCTACAAAAACATAAACAGCTGGAGAGGAAGCAGTTCTCTGGATTAGATTAACTGCAATGGTTTTACATAAAACTACAATCTTAAACCCCAATAAAAGGTTATCTTTCAACCTCTGGACTATTAATAATTTTTTTTTTCTTTGCTAGAACTCAGTGAGCTAAACTGCCTCACTCCAAATTAGAGTTCTTGTTCTGATTTACAGAACTGTAAAGCAGTTGAGTAAATGACTGTGTATCACAACATGGCTCAGAACTGGTGAGACAATTAAATGAGACTTCTTACAGACAAGGCAACTGAGTCAAGTGGCAACTTTAAGAAGGTATCAATGAAACCACCACTTGAGAAATCAAGTTGTTGCTTAACAACTGTGTTGTTAAGAGTTCATTCTTCACACCTATATATTCCTATAAACTAATTAGCCATAAACAAAGGAAAAATAATTTCTGTTACATCTAAAAATAAAAACCTTCAACATTTTGAAGATGGAATTTTTATTTACTTGCAAAAGTTCTGACATTGTTATTGACATTAAATGTTATGCTTTATTTTCTACATCTTAAATACCAGCAAGGGCATAGTAGCTGCTACTACACAACATTATGACCTCTCTCCATTGGTTTCCCATGTAATTTTCCAGAGTCAGTTTTACAAAAACTGGTATCACCCTTGGGCCAAGTTCAACAGAAAGCTTGTGGTTTGGGTTGTTTAATTTTTTAACTAAAATCACCACCACTGAAAATTTCTTTAGAATCATTTGTCAAAAGTAGCTTTTAGAGAAGTTTTTATCCCTTCCAAAAAGCTGCACTGAAAATAAAAAATATTTTTAAAAGCCTGCACAACTGAAATAATGTATTTTCTCATTACCAAAATTGGTGACTTTACCAGACTGCAGAATTACCAGATTGCAGTTACAAACTACACTTTTTGGCAGATGTTTAGCTCATTGTCATTCAGCTGTTGAATCACAGATCCAGCTTGCATCACCTAAGAGGATTATGCAACAACAGGCAGGTTTTTACTGCTTAAAGCTCATACAGCAAACTTGCTTCTTCTAACCTTTAGAGTTTGTATGGATCCTTCTCTTCCAGGAAAACAGTTACAGGGCTCACTGGAAGTTTTACTAAATAATGCAGGAGTGAGGTTGTTTTTTGGATTTTTTACTTTTTGTTACAGTGGTAATACATAACCTATCAAAGACAATAAAATTTGAAGTTCACTGCATGAAACAATCTTGTTTTCCCACACACTTGTAACTATATTCCTCTTCTACCACTGTGAGGAACCATTATTGAGCTGAAAGGAAGGAGCAGTTCCCTTACCATGGAACTGCAACCACTCCTCAGAGTTCCTCTGCCAGAAAACACTAAGACATCCTTTACAACACAGAATTAAGAATTTTATTAATGTAATTAATGTAGTTGATCTGAAACAACATGCTCTTTCATCCCTTGGTTAATACTGGTCAAGCAGTGTGATGCACATTAACAATTCACAACATATACTGCTTATCATGCCATTTTAGATCATCTGAATCATTCAATGAAATATTTGTCCTTCCAGTACCCTTCATGGAAATGAGTTTCTACAAAAGCTTGTGTTGTTATAATGGAAGCTTTCAACTTCACTAGAAATAAAAAAATACTCTTAAAAAGATGATTACTGCTCACTTCAACTATAGCTAACCACCGTGGTCTGTACTTGCAGGAAACAAGCCATGCAACAAGACTCCCAAAATAAATGCTGGTGATACAGGATGGACATGATCTGCAATGTGCTCCTGCAACCCAGAGAGCCAATTGTATCCTGGACTGCATCCTAAGCAGCATGGGCAGCAGAGTGAGCGAGGGGATTCTGCCCTCTACTGCACTCTGGTGAGACTCCACCTGAAACACTGCATCCAGCTCTGGGGTCCCCAGCACAGGAAGGACATGGACCTCGTGGAGCAACTGCAGAGGAGGGCCACAAAGATGATTAGGGAGCTGGAGCACCTCTCCCATGAAGGCTGAGAGAGTTGGGGTGTGTTGAGGCCAACAGCTAGCCTGAAGGCTTCACAGACCTTAATTTGGATATGGTTAGCTTCTATTCGTGAGAAAAGCCCCCGAGAAGAAAAACAATTAATTTCTACCCATGAAAATGTAGTATCAACAGAAGTAAGGAATCTAAACAATAGAAGGAGAAAAACAGCAACATATCTGCACCTGTTATTTTTCTGAATGCTTGCACGCTTATGCTCTAGGTGTCCAATGGTAGTATATTGTAGTTTATATAGCCAATGAGTCTATTGTAGTAATTTAGCAGCCAATGAATATGTAACACGAATGATAACATACAAAGGTGTTTAAAAAGAGACTGCTTCCTGAATAAACGGCTTTTTGCCCTTGTCCGAGGCACTGTCCATGTGTGTCATGGCTGCCCAAACAGCCACAGGGGTGGTCTAGATTGGAAAAGAAAAACCTCTAGGGAAACCTTAGAGCACCTTCCAGTACTTAAAGGGGTCCTACAGGAGAGCTGGAGAGAGACTTTTTACAAGGGCATGAAGTGAAAGGACAAGGGGGAATGGCTTTAAACTGAAAGAGAGTAGGTTTAGATTAGGTACTAGAAAGAAAATCTTCACTGTGAGTGGGCGTGACGTACTGGCACAGGCTGCCCAGAGAAGTAGTGGATGGCTCTGGCTCGTCTCTGGAAGTGCTCAAGGCCAGGTTGGATAGGGCTTTGAGCAGGGCTCTGAAACAAGATGATCTTTAAGACCCCTTCCAAACCAAACTATTCTATGATTCTATGAAATTTTGATCTTTGTATTATATCTCTTATCTAATCAAAAAGAGTCTCAAGAGAAGGTAACAATACTGTTTAAAATATTTTTAAAAATAAATGTCAACAGGCAATTTAAGAGATTCTTTTGATCTAGTTTCATTACCCCATTTTGAACTACCATTGGTTTCTCAAACAGTTTTCAGATCAAGAGCTAAAATTCTGTTTACTAGATACGTTTTTTTATCAGATTTGACTGCGAGATCATCTTCCCCAGCGCTTCCTTTTCAAAACTATGAAAACCTCTCTAAAAGCCATGAAACAGAGTATCAGGCAACATTCAGATCCTTACAGTAAAATTACTTTTGACAAAGACTCAAAAAATTTTAGTAGTTTTCGTGGTTTAGGAATGGTATTCTACCATTTAGTGCTCCCACCAAAGCACTCCAAACCATGTGCCAGTTGTTTGCTCCTCCCTTCCCCTCTCCCTCCCCTGTTGGGGCTGAAGAGAAGAATAGAAGTCACAAAAAGTGAAGATCATGGGTTAAGATAAGAACAATTTACCAGAAAAAGCAATGAAATAAGAAAATGAACAGTAACAGCAACAACATTAATAACAAAAGTGTACAAGGGAAGCCAGCGATTCTCATGCAAACGCTCACCCCTACGCCAAAGGGAGCCCAACAATACCTGACCAGGAAGGGACCTCTTCCCCATTCTTGGAAAATGACCTGAGGTGGCACTGAATAACCTCTGGGTCCTGGCCATGTCCCTCCTGGCTGCTGCAAAAAATTAACCCTGTCCTGGCCAGAACCAGGTTTAAGTGCTTACCCCAGGCAATACACTCCCCTTTCCTACCTGCAGTATTAATATATGTCATGCCTTATGAAAGAAATCTTGATTCTGTACAAAACAAGTGGTTTAGGGTACAGCCATCTATAACAATTATTTAGATTGGAGGGTGAGGAGGGAGGGTGTCTCTGCTTGTTAATTCCTAATGAATAGCATTTGACCCCAATTAAAAGCTAGTAGAGATATGGCAAAAATCCCTACATTTCCAAGCAAGTTGTAGCAGCAAGTAGATCTCAAATGCTGTCACAAGACTGTTACTCTAACAGAACGCTGGGCATCCTACCTTTCCATTAACAGCATATTTTAAGAAGTGGATCTAGTTAAGTCTAAATATTGTTTAAGGATGGAGAAGATTTTTGGCTTCACTTCACCTCCAGCACATATTGTCAAAGTAAAATGATTAAAAATGAAATTGTCACAAACAGTGTTATTTAAATCAGAGTTATGAGTTAAGCTATGTTTTGATAATGGGAACAGCATAATAATTAATGCTGGAATTACTTTTTTATCATTAGAGTTCTGCTTCTGCATTCCCTTAATCTTTTAAAACTTGTCTTCGCATTCTACTACATAGGTAAAGGAAGAAGAGACTACAAAAGCTAGGATTTACACACAAGTACTACAGACTTTGGGGATGGAAGAAGGCAAGTTTCCACCTTTCCTGTGTCTCCACATACCCTTGGCTCTTCTTATCTGAGGAATCTAAACTATGCAGGAGCCTTGGACGGAAATATTTTTAACAGGTGAACACCAAAACTACGTTTGAAGTTCATGTTCTTATCCTCAAGAGCAACAGATTAGCAAACAAGAAATGGTACTCCTTGCCACATTTTTACTGCTAATGAAGAAAATGTGGAAGTCAGAAAATACAACTTACGGATCATGGCAGCACTGACGTTTTGTGAAGGTACGGGGAAATAAATCTTTTAGTTCAAATACAAACAAAAACCTGACTAGTAACTCTGGAAATTATACAGAGACATTCAATTACTGTCTAAAGCAAATCATAGTTAAGAACGTATCAGGGAACTGACAGTAGAATAGGCAAAATTAATGGGCATTGGCTTCAGCTGCACACCGCTTACAAGTACTGAATGCACAGCTGAGGAGCACACCTGCCCCACAGCACCAGTACAGCCTGTGATACATTTTCTACAGATATCCAGAACTCCAGTCCCAGCACTCAGCTGACTACTGGCACCTTGTGTGTCAGCTTTCTAGGTCTGATTTCACACTTCAGTCACCCTTACGCTGAATAGACTAAAATAAGAAGTTAGCTGTTTGGCTCATACTTGAGCCTTTTCCTCAGTGATGGCACTAATTTGGGGTTCTCTGTTGGCACACACTAGAATTTAGTGACTGGTAACACTAAAATTTTGTTGATCTTAGCTGGATTTGTATCAGTGGGTTAGAAAAACAGACAAAACTGATAGAAAGGTTTATGATCACACCGTGTTGTCTTTATCTTTTTCTTAAAAACAGCACTATTTTTGACTTCCCAGGGGTTTTTTCTTTATTAGTATATTCCATGAAGGTGTATGCAATCCCATCCTAAGCCCTCAAGGTAAAAGTCCTAATGCCAATATGATTATGTACAAAGTAACTTACTTTATAAAAGTTCACTAGTATCAGCAACAATAGTAATACAATAGTATTCAGCAACAAGTGTTCAGCATCATATAGATTTACATAGCATTGCTACAAAATCAGAGCATTTCTATGAACTTCTGGTTGCCGATATAAGGGAAATACACATTTTTCTAGACTGTTAAGAAAAAATCCCAGAACACTGAGCCATCTAGTTATCCTCAGATTTTCTTTGTGTAAGAAAATACAGTCTCACTCAGCGTTACATTTTCAAGCTTTTTACATTTCTAGTATATAGTTCTACCAGATGTTTAACACAGTCTTCACTTTTAAGTTACTATTTTTAACAGAATAGTCTGTAGATCAGATAGAAAATTTTCGTTGAGAACGAATTGCGAAGTAAATTAGCTTTCCATTGGTAGCCCACAGGGCTTTTTTTTGCCACTTTTTCAAAAGGTTTTATTTAAGCATACACACAAAGAACATACATTACATTGCTGTTTTATGTAAAAAAACAAACTCTCCACTGCCAAAGCTGGTGTTTCACACATGGACAAGGAAGAAAAGGATTAAATAAACTCAAGAGGCCATTTGTTTTCATAAGTTAATTTCTGAGAAATTAATGAACTCAAAACTGTGCTTATCCTAACCTAAAAAGTAAGGTCAATTCCTAGCATCAGCAGCTACAGTAAGTCTCACTGTCAACTAGAACAGAACATGGCACAAAATCATTAAATACACCACATGAACTCAGATTTCAAGAGAAAAGATCTTCCTGAACTTAGGTCATGGGACTCTGAACAAACAGCAGTGCATGGATAAAGTCTTTAGACTTTGAAGAGTATTAAAATCAGGACTTGGAAAAGGTTTTACAATTGGCATAATTTTGCAAGAGCTAGGAGTTACAAATTCAGTAAGTTTGTGCAGAAGTTACTCTGAAGCACAATTACTGCATTTTAAAATGCCTGAAAATATCATTCAATCTTCTTAGAGTAACTGCCCTAGTAATTTTTTTATCCTGCAGATTAATACTTTCATATAGAATATGAAATGCTGTTTCAGAACAAATCAGTAAGATGGAACAGATACAGCATTAAGATGCAGCCAGATTAACACTGGGGAAACTTTAGGTAGTCTAGCTTTAAGTGTGCTGTTAACAATGTACTTCAACTAACCTCAATTTAAAAACAAAAAGAGGAAAATATTTGAGACTGTTCCCCAAATCAAACTTACTAAAAAAAACCCCAAACAACCGAAACCAAAAACAACCACAAAGAAACCAAAACAAACAAAACCAAAGAAACCAAAGGTCTTTATCCTGTCTTAGTTTAGAATAAAAAAGATGACTTTTACATGTTTTGTACTCTTTGGCAGGAAATCTGTGAAACGAAAACATGCCCTCACAAATTGAACCTTTCCTGAGAAGTGTTCATAGACTCATTTATAATGTGTTATGTGGGAGATGCCAAGTTGTAACAGTTTAAGAGTCAACTACGCGGAATGTACCAATAGATTTATGAACAACAATAGCGGTTACTTACATGTTCATGGCAGCTAATTTTTCTTTATGAATTAGATTTCCCTGTATAAATTAGAAAACTACAAAAAATCAGAACTGGGAGAAACCTCCATTGTCTGTAAAAGTTCAAGTGAAAACACCTTTGCAGCGCTTTCCTTAGACAATAGCGTATTGCTCATATAGAAGGTCTCTTATCCTATAGAAGTCCTGGCAGAGGCAGCCTTCCAATCCAATGCGCCCCGTTTCAGTCTGAAACAAAAGACATGTTTCAACTTATTATCTTTACACTAATGAGGAATTTATTATTAAAATAATATATATTACAATATTATTTGCCAAAGAGATTAAGACACAGAAGACCTACCCTGCGAACAGCCACCAGGTTGTTGCACACAAGCACTCCTCCTACAAATTCAGCTTGTATACCTTCTCGCAAGAGAACCTGCTTGAAGTCAGACAGTCTTGGCTCATTCATAAACACAGATTGATGTCCAAGAACCTTCAAAATAACACACACTATTTTACTACTTCTATTTAACACCTTACATTTTCCCAAAGATCTCATTATTGCGTAGGCAGCAGTGCGGCCTCGACTAAAGGATTCTAAATAAGATAGGCTCTATTTCTGTTCACCTGCAGCAATACATCTTCAGGATTGAAAGGCCTTAGAAGTTACCCATCAGGAAAAGCAAAAGTTTTCTCTTTGCTCACATATTGAAGACAAATGGAAAGCTGACAATGAAGATCCCTCTTCCAAGCCATGCTATGTCACGGGCCGAGCTGCAGTGAGCTGTACTGCTCATCAGAACAGGGTGCTATGATGGTTGTCATGAATCTGAACAGACTTTAGAGTTGTCTCCACAGTCCTCTAGCTCCCAGAACAGACTACATTTAGGACTGTGAAACAGAGAATCCTAAAAAGGAACTCTAGGATTAAAAGGTACTGGAATCATGCAACAGAAAGATAAAATAATATCTCCTAAAATGCAAAGTATTTTAAGAGTAAGGGTAAATTTATAGAAAAGATAAATGTAATGAACTCTCAAATCACTACTATAGAAGCAGACGTATGAATGTCAAAGATCTGTATCTCAAGTATGTGAAGTACTTTCCATAGCATTAACAAAACATAATAAAATCCAGAAGTGACTAACACCAACTAATTTCTCTATCTGCAAGTATTAATTACAGTTATGACACATTTATTAAAATCTTATCTTCATAAATATATGACACTGTATGCTAGGCACTGTTAATGGATGCAAAAGATCATCCTCACTGAAAAGCATAAAAGCTGAATAAAGAAGAGCACCGGGTTTAACGAAGAGAAGCCCAAACATGAAAACCCAGTTTCAGTTAGGCTTTCACTTGAGTAAGATCACAATATCAACCTTCAAGCACCAGAAAAAGACAAATGAATACAGAGGTCTTCATAAAAGAAATCCAGATCAGCATCATTTCTGTACCTCATGAGGTGGCAGAGGTTCCAAAGTAGGAATGATCTCGCTCTCCTCACACATCTCCTTGTCATCATCACCAAAGAGACTTTTCATGGCCTTCTGTTGTGCAATCACACTCGAGTCTGAAGAAGGCACATCCACTTGCATCTCTAAGTCCTCATCTTCCCTCAATTCTCCCTCTTCCAGAATAACTCCAGTATCCACTTTTGAAACCCTCATGTCCAGAACACCATCTATCCAAGCCAACTCGGCATCCTTGGCTTTACAGAACTGAAGAGAGCTGACAAGAGAATCTTTCAACCTGACCTGGGTTGCACAAAAATAAAAGTACTATTAGTTTCATGGGAAACACAGAGTTCTTACTTCAAGCTTTAGAGATTAGCAAGTTTCTCTTCACTGTCTCTCCAATGGGTTTGATTCATGCACTCTTGTGGAGAGAAAGGAGGTATCACTGGTATCACTGAGGCAAGATATTTTAAAATTTAGTATGCGTAACACTCATATCACAACTTAAAAAGCAGCAGAGATCAACACCTTTCTCATCTTGGCTAAAATAAAAAAAGAACCTATAGAACTGCCAACCTGAGTTAAAACTTACAGCAAGAGCAATCATTTCCTTTCAAAAACCAGGAACCTTTTTCCCAGCCAAGTTGTCCCTCAGTTGGTCTTGGCAAATGCAGAGAAAGTTTCTATAGATACAATTAGGTTACTGATGAATAGTTCCAAATTTCAACCCTCCAAAAAAATTATAATTCATATTTTATTGTAAGAAAAGATGCTGTAAATATGAGACTTTTAAGTGCCCTTACCCTGACTCCTCTGGTGGACTCAAGGACTTTAAACCTTTAAATTAAGCTCTACTCTTAGGGATTGTTATGCACATTAGAAGGTCCATGACTCCCACAGTGTATTCGAGGCTGCAACTGTGTGAAAGACACAATCCCCAACAACTCACTCATCTACAGCACAGCCCACTCAAACAACACTGTGACACTAATGCTACACTCACATTTATTATATTTTCAAATTCAACACTGCCACTGCACTTCTCCTGGGTCATTTCTTACACACTAGCAACTCTTATAGCTTTAAAAACCAAAAAAACCCCAACAACCAACAAACCAAATGCAGAAAACACAGTTTTAAGGCTGTCATAACTAGGTGATTTTTAATAACTGGAACTTTCTACTTCCTAGAGGGTAACAGATTTTTCTCTGGAAAGAAACAGAAGTACCTCTTTTAACAATTCTACCAATGTTTTTCTACTAACTTTAAAGAACAAAGGAATAAACAACTACTACAAAAGTGCTTGTGAGAGACTTCCCTCTAAACAACTTAAAAAATTTAATTGGGACCATATACAATTTTCACATAATTCACACAAGTTATTCCAGCTTTCTTATTTAGAACTTAATATATTGCATTTGCATTTAATTTTCATGGCTAACACAGAGCAGTACATCATCATAACCTCACTTTCCAAGAATCATCACATTAAGTTTTTAGGGGGTAAGGGTGTCTTATTTGTTTTTATCATTAACTTGCTCCTAACTTTACATGTTCAATCTTAGGTACTATTTAAGTACGAAGAATTTTTTTATTCTAGCTCTTTAAGGCTCCATTTCAGATTCCAAAGAGAATCCTGAATTGCAGCTAGTATACAATGGTATTCTAAATTTAGGCATTATAAATTTATAAATACTTCAACAAAGCAAACTGATGTCCCTGTGGACATGAACACTGCCTTTTGCACTACAGGTAAAAACACACTGATCTCATACTCAAGCTTTCAAACACTTATGAATAATAAGCATCAGGAGAATGCTTATCTACAAGACAGAAAAACACTACTAATGCCTTGATCACACAAAACTAATTGTACACACAGGTAGTACAGGTAGTACTCTCCCAAAGAGCAGAGGGCAAATTACATTCTGCCCATAGAGCTCTACTACAGTCCACAGCAGCTACACAACTAAAAAATTCCAGTACCTTACCTGGTAAATGTGAGTTTCACTTGTAGCATCTATAGTTTCATGAAGTTTGGGCATGTAAACTTTAATATCTTTTCCCCCAAAAGCTCTGCAACATTCTGCAAGATCCTGACTGGCCTCAGGTGGTCCATGGACAATGACCAGTTGTCTTGGTTTCATTTGGTTAATAATTTTTTTAATTGAATCCCCATCTGACCGTCCTTCATAGTCAATGTATGTAACTCTGGCTCTAGTTTGAATTAAAAATCCAAGAATAATATGTCTTAGTTCAAAAGATTAAACCTTTTAGTGCTCCAAAATACTCCATTAAGATATTTTTAAATTATTCTACATCAACAAAAGCTGTCAGTACAAGGTATATTATGGATCTGTAAAATACAGTTGTCAAATACTAGCGTGTGTGTATTTAACACCACACATTCACAAAATTCACTTACACAGTTACCAAAAAAACAAGTTATCCATGACATAAGCACATCTGAATAGGTTACCCTTTCAACAAAACATATTTAGGCATCTATGCTAACATACCATTATATCATTTCTTCTACTTCTTCCAGCTGTCTCCATAAGACAGGGAACAAACCAAATTTCTTAAGAGTAGGGTACCATAAGACTGTTGTGTGCTCCCAGAAAGACTAGTAAAATACAGCTTAGCTTGGGGAAAAAATAAACAAAAATCAAGTCCTTTCCCACCTTCTTAAATCCAAGCTAGCCTTTTACCCAATTTGCACTGTACCCATGCCACTGTTCTAGCAGAACTGACAAGAACCAAGTCACTCACTTAATTTCCATGGATTCTGTTGCAGAAATACATTTGGTAGGAACATCTGATAAATCCTGGTCCATAGGCTCCTCTCCATTTGTCAAACCAGACTCTAATTTGCTTTTTTCTTCTTCTGTTGCTTGAAGTTCTGGAACTAGAAAATCCTCAGGTCTAAAGAATGAAAGGCATTTTGCTTTTTAGAGTAAAACCAAAGCACTACCTAATGTAAAAACAAACAGTGCTGACTATTACTACTAAGATTTTTTTGTAACTGTTATTGATAACAAGTTTAGTACACCTGCCGTCAATATTTCCATACTTGAACAGAGCTTATTTGTAAAATATGACCTTCCTATCTCAAAAAAGAACTTGAATAACTTAGGAAATACTAGCAAATCAAGGACTTCTAGGAAGTATTCCTTATGCAAAGATGACAAATATCATTAGATTTTGTTAGGATGAACAGTGTTTTTTCACCCCACAAATTTAACATTAAGTGTAATTTAAAGCAGAAAAAAGTCAGGTTAAAAGAATTTTAAATCTTCTATCTCACACGATTTAAAAAAAAAGCCTAGAGTGAAAATACATCCTAAGAGATGTGAATACAGGTCAAGGATCAGCACTCTGCAGCTTCAATTCTATCATAAGCTTCCTGTAAGACTTAGCAGTTTGAAAAGCATATAACAATGCTGCAAAAGAGACAAAATGGTGATTTTAATTCCTTCTAGTTTTTGATTACTTCAGAGATACTACATTACCACCACATACTTGATAATTTCACCATATTCATCCCATTTAATTCTTTCTTCAGGAGCTGGAAACATTGGGTAAGATTTTTTTGCCTGTTTGAAGAAGCTTCCTTTCCGGCTACCTTCACCTTTCATCATCAAATCATGTTTGGTCTTATGTAAAGTTGGCTGATCAATATCCTCTTCAGCATCACTCTCATCACTGGAATCAATATCTGCCCTGAAATGACATTCAAAAAAAACCTAGCACTTCTTTTTTTCTTCAAGTTTCATATTATATAAACACACTGACCTGATAACAGTTGACATAACACTAACCAAGGCCAAGGGCAGTTCACGTATCTGAGAAAGATCTCACAGTCAAACGGCAGATGAAACTGGGTCTATCAGAACAACAGATTAAAGACAACCATTCCCAATTCCTCAGTGCCCTCAGACAAGTCTACTCAAACTATAATTTTCATTTATCCCTGTAAAGAGTTGAAGGAGCAGAATAATCTCAACTCTAATCAGCGGAATGAGCAAACATACTTACTCTTTAGACTGCTCTAACTTCTTAGCTGCTTCTTTCTTTAGTTTCTCCTTTTCTAGGTATTCTTCAAGTTCTTTTCCTTCCAACTTGACACGTTTTCTCAGCTGCAGGTAGAATTAAAATCAAAGTTGTTGTGAGTAGCTGACACAACTTCAATACTTCTCCCACGTGCTGCTGACAAGAATATTTGTACTTAGGTATCAAGGGCAAGTATAAATTGTATGTCACATACAAGACAAGACCATGGCAAACATGTGGCACCTTGGTATGGCAACATCAGGATAGTGTCAATTAGTATGGCCTACTTTAAAAGGAAAGCATCTCTAAAAATATTAACATCAATTAAGCGTTCCAAAAATTTCTGAAAATGTCTTCAGGAAATATCTCTCCAATTAGTGAAGGCAAGTACTCTTAGATGAGTAGTGGTTTTTAGTTTTTCTATCATTAACATCAACCCAAAGAACCTAGAAAAGTCATACGAGTTGGCAAAACAATGGTAGATTTTGTTTCTTGTTTTCTGAGTACAGGTCACTTTGAATAAACTGAATTCTAGTAATAATCTAATACTGTAATTCAGTGCTTTCAATCCAATCTAAAACTAAAATAAAGCTGCATCATCAGTATTGAAATAATCACTGTAGTCACAGGAGACTTCCATAACTTAACAATGTGTACCAGAAAGAAGTAGACCCAGGTGTACAAATTATTGAAAACAATTTGAAAGCATGAATAGCAATTCATTGTCTCGTAATTTCCAGCATTTGTTTACCTTTCTAATCCTGGTGGCATATGTTACACTAATTTGACTTTTAGAGGAGAAGGGAGAAGAGGTGGAGGGGTGGCCCTTTATATTAGGGAGGCTTTTGATGTCATGGGCATTGAAACTAATGACGATGAAGTTGAATGCCTATGGGTAAGAATTAATGGGAAGGCCAGTAAGGCTGACATCCTACTGGGAGTCTGTTATCGTCCACCCAACCAGGAAGAGGTAGACAACTTATTCTATAAGCAGCTAGAAAATGTTTCAGGGTCACCAGCCCTTGTTCTTGTAGGTGACTTCAACCTACCAGACATCTGCTGGGAACTTAATACAGCAGAAAAGAGGCAGTCCAGAAAGTTCTTGGAGTGTATGGAGGACAATTTTCTGTTGCAGTTGGTGAGTGAGTCCACCAGGGGAGGGACTATATTAGACCTGTTGTTTGCAAATAGAGATGGATTGCTGGGAGATGTGGTGGCTGGAGGCCGCTTGGGGCACAGTGATCATGAAATTGTAGAGTTCTCGATATTTGGTGAAATGAGGATGAACATCCACAAGACTTTTACATTGGACTTCAGGAGGGCAGATTTTGGCCTATTTAGGAGGCTTATTCAGAGAGTTCCTTGGGAAGCAGCCCTTAAAAATAAAAGAGTCCAGGAAAGGTGGGTGTACATCAAAACAGAGATCTTGAGGGCACAGGAACAGACTGTCTCTGTGTGCCGAAAGATGAGTTGACGAGGTAAACGTCCGTCCTAGATGGGCAACGAGGTTTTGAAGGAACTTAGGAATAAAAAGAGGATGTATCATCTTTGGAAAGAGGGTCAGGTCTCCCAGGTAGTATTTAAGGGCATGTAGGAAAAAAATTAGGGAGGCCAAAGCTCAGTTTGAACTTAGTTTGGCAACCCTTGTAAAGGATAATAAAAAATGTTTTTACAAATATATT
>VZTE01000540.1:0-20177 GCA_013397775.1 Eulacestoma nigropectus
GTAAGAGCACACCCCAACAGCACGGGTGCCATGTGGCTTTTGAGCATAACCTGACATCATACCTAAGGCAAACCTTCACCATAATGAGCAGTCCTTCACCTCATCATCATCCCCATGAGTTGCTAATGTCCTCTTTTCTCCAGAGTGCTGGCATTCATATGAGATCAGGATTCTTCAGTACAGTAGCTGAACCAGCAAGGAGCAACACACCTTTTCTTCTGGGGTTAGTTTTCCCATGGCTTTCTGCCCTGACCAGGTCACAGCAGGGTCAGGCCAGCCAAACACAGATGGTGGCAGTGAAGGAAGCTCTGGGACCAAAAAGAGCCAGAGACAGCAGAGCATTTCTAAGACATTGGCTGTGAGCTTTGGCTTTCATGGCCTCAGGCCAGCCTGTGAAAACCACTGTGCTCCCTGGTCTGAATCAGACAACAGACAGTTGTCAAACCTTTTTTTAAAATTTACTTGAAATTCCACCCATAAACTATCATCACTTAAAAGTTATCTTCATTTTGCTCCTTAACTTTCCTTATAACAAGAATATTTTTTGTCCTCTGTATAAACCTTAGGTAGCCTCAATAATGTGAGGAAAACAAGGTCTAAAAACTAAAATTAAGCCTTAGGACTCCCAGGCACAGGCCCAGTGCAGGAGAAATACCTATTTCCTGCAACGTCTGCGGCCACCACTGCAGACAGGAAGTAATCAGAGGGTAATGTTCAGATGTTCCCAACAGCAAACTTCTGCCCCTGATGCAGAGCCCTGTGTTACCAACCTGGCTCTCAACACTTCATGCCACCCAAGAGCTGCATCCCTCCTCACCCTGCCTCCACCACAGCTCTAGCTGATCTCAGGTGTGGGGCTCAGTCTCCTCCTTCACAAAGCCAGAAACAATTGCATCACCATAGACATTCTGACAGCAGTGAGATAAAGATGCATCATTCAGAAAGGCAACTGATCTCATCCTAATGACATGAAGCAGTGTCAAGGCCATCACCACTGTGGCAAGCTGTTTCAATATCTATTTACCACCACTGCTAGGAAGGTGCTTCTATTTCAAGGTTGAATTCATCTAACTTCAGCTTACAGATATTGGATCTTGTTATATTTTTATATATGGCATTAAAATATTGCCCTAGGTCTCATTTCTCTGTGTAAATATCTATAAACACAGATCAAGTCACCTCTCAGCCTGCATAAGCCTTGTCTTTGGGACTTGCCTTCCAGCACTTGGGTCATGTCTGTAGCTGTCCTTTGAATTTCCTGCAGTATTTCACATCTTCCTTGAAGCATGAAAATGAGAAGTGGACAAAGTATAGTAATAGCTGTCATTAATTCAAAATCACTTTCCTTCTTTTACTTTATATTCCTTTATTATACATCTATGGGTTGCATTGGCCAGTTTTTCCCACCACACTGCATTAAGTGCTTGTGGTTTGGTAATTATTTGCAATGACCCTCATGTCCTTCTGTTCAGTACCACTTTCCAAGAAAGGGCTCTCCATTCTGTGCAAGTTTTTCAATCAGGAGATAATGCGTTACGAAGTCAAATGGCATTGAGAAACATAAGCATAGATATCGATGCAGCTCTGTGGGCCAGTAATCCTATCAAAAAAGGGCAAGAGGTTTGTGTGATGAGACATGCCACACCTGAAACCATACTGACTTACATTTGCTATCATTTCGGATATAACTACAGCTTGGTTTACTGTTTGTAGAGTCCTGAATTCACTCTTCTATATTTTGACCAGGGTGTCAAACTTCCCTGAATTACACTGCTCACCCCCAGCCTACATACCCAGTTTTTTCAAGCGCTGAGCACCTTGACTTACTCCTTTCATCCTCTTGGCCAGGCGTAATCTGAACAGGCTGATTTAAAATTTTGATCTTTAGCAGATGCTATTTCGTGCTCCTTTTTCTGTACTTCAGAGGTTTCTACTCCCGGCTCTAACTTCATCTGAGCTGGATATATCCTCCTGCTCCACCCCACCTACAACACAAAAACGTCTTTGAAAATGTCTGCCTTTTTGAGATCAAATTCACACACCCACCATCTGCAAGCAGCAGTGGAGCCTTAGCTGACTTACAGATTTATTTCTTAATATGACAAAAACACCTTCTTATTGCCTTTAGCCATTTAGACTAAAGCTATGTGAGAGACTCTTTGAGCTCTCCCCATCACTGGGCATTATCTACAGTTTTTAGCTTCACTGTCCATCCACCCTTTCAGCCTGGAAATCTTTCCGGCAGCACATCTTCCCCATGTGACTGCAGAACCAAGGCTGAGGGATGCCAGTAGGACAGCACGAAACAATGGTCAGTTTGAGGTAATGGTTCCCACATTACAAATTGGTTATGTCAGCAAGAGGCCTGAGTTTTTGGAAAACTCTCCCTTTTGAAGTTCCAAATACGCATGATAGATGTTGGTACTTTACAAGGTCAATGAAACCAGGCTGATTTCACTGGTGCAGGCACAGCTGCCAATTTTTAGGTCAGTGATGATCTCATCTTCTTCAAGCAGAATGAGAACCAGTATGCGGAGTTGTCATATGTTCTCCTGATACCTGCACAGCTACTGCAGCACCAAGGTCAATACTAATTTAATCTGCTTTTGCGACTGCAGTGAAGCCACAGCACTTCTGCATTAAGAAATCATTCGTCATTTCTGGAAAATCAGAAAATGTTGCTACTGGTCAAGGGAGTCTAGTCAGTGTGTCCCAAGAGAAAGGGGTGTGTGATAATGCAGTTTTACTGCACATTATATAGAAAGATTAAGAGCACGTAAGATTAGATGCACTTTAATAAATGTTCACTAACACCAACATGTCTTTAATTCATTGCTTGAAAGTGTAGCCTATAACCTTTCAGAGAGGCTGGTTCAGATCTGTAATGGTCTAAAAAGTACTGACGTTCTTAATGGACAGTGCCTTAGGTGAAGCTAATGTCACTAGTGCAGATCCCCACCACATATATCAACCTGGGATGCCCAACATCGGTGTGCTTTATTATTGTAATGTTGTTCTTCACTTCTGGAAAGCAGAAAACTGCTGTGGGATCCACCTGTTCCTCTGAGAGCCACAGGCACTGCCAGCCCCTTTGGACTGATGACCCTCTGCATCTTCTGTCTTGACTGGGACCAGCTGGGAGGCACTTATGGGCTTTTCTGAGGTTTTTCTGGCTTTAGACAAGCAGCATTTCTCAGTTTTCCACTCCACCACCTGTGTGTCCCCTCTTCCAGTTGGTTCTTGCAGGTTCTTTGTTCAGATGTCTGATTCAGCACCTGGTGGTGACTCGGTATCTCCAGATGTGACAATAATGTTCCAGTTCTCCTGCTTCTGATCATGACAAACTGCCAAACTCTCTCTTTGTTTCTTATGTTCTCTGAACAACTTATCTCCATTGCCAAAGCTTGAAAAATTTGCCATAATACTGGCCAGGTCAAGGAAACTTCAGAAGAGCGTTCGTATTTCTGGCCTTTTGTGAAATGATGATCAGCTTTTTCTTAAGACCTTTAACTTCTCTCTGTAGATCTTGTAGCTCCCACTTCAAGATGACCACAGGTAAGAAACAAATATGATGTGGTAGAGGTAAAAAAACTGGTAGTGCTCTTCCCATCCTGATAACTGCATTTGTAGAAGAAAGCTCTCAAATCACCAGAGAAAAACCTCCTATATGAGATATTTGTGTTCAAACTTTATATTTTTTCAAGAGTCGTTGGTTCAAACAAACACTTCTACAAGATATACAAGAAGTCTTAGCAGTGTTTGGCAATGATATAGAGTTAGAAACTGATACTATTAAGGTCCTATTAAAAAAAAAGTTTTGAAAGGGATTAAAAGATCATTATAATGAGGATTAAGAAAAGAAATACTATTTTTTCCTTCTTTTTTTTTAAATTCAATGCTTAATTCTCCAGAAAGAAAGAAAAAAAAATATCAGACAAAAGACATTTATACTGTATATAAGATTAGCTATGAAAAATATGCCTATCTTATTTTTATGGTATTTCAGCTTTTGTTCTGTAGCTTTCTGTTTGTTTTTTTAACTACAAAGACAAGCTTTCTATTGTTGTTTAGCACATAAATGTACTTTATGTCGTTATGATCCACAAACTAAAGAACTGACAAAGATGGGTCTTTGTACAATAACTGGAAAGCATTGTGGGCCCTGTTCTGCTCTCACAGCTTAATCGGTGCAGTAATAGGACCTAATTTTGCTCTCATTCAAGTCAACTGGATTTTCACTGTTAACCTTTATGAGAGTAAGGTCAGAAAATATATTGCATGGAATTAAATACCTGACAGGTTGGGTGTTGTTTTCTATTTTTTTTTTTTTTCTTAAAGGGCTAATTCTTCACACTGAATCGCTGGGAGCTACAATGGAAATGGAGAATGAGTTGCTTCAACCTTTACGGGCAGTACCATGGTTTTGATCTGTATTACAAAGGATCACTGAACATGAAGAGACCTGGTGGCTTTGAAAACCAGCCCCAGAGTGTCTGTGAACATATTTTGCCCCACATCCCCCCCACTTTCAGTCCATACAGCTGCCTCACAAACAGTTTGCTCTTGGACTGTTTGGATGCACCTGGGAGCATCCTAGCCCACAGAGCAGGCTCAGGCAAGCACAATCCCTGCAGCTGCTGTAGAGAGCACACCTTGAGCCCAGGCAGACACTGTGCTTACAGACTGCCAGTACAGAAAACAGTCAAGTCTGCTCTTGAGGGTGGTGTTGGCATAGTCAATATTGTCTCTAGAGATTTCTGCGGATCTCTGAGTGCTTTCTGTGACCCAATTCAGTTTCTGTTGCACCGCTGTTTGCCCATAGCATTACCCTGGTGTGGGTGGAAAGAAAAACATGTTGTCTGCCAGGTACAGCTGTCAGAAAGGGCTAGGCCCTCCCTGCACTGAGAGGAGCATGCCTGCACACTTATAGGAGAGGCCATAAGGAGAAGAGTAGAGCTGGGCTGTGCAGCAATTAAGGGCTAAAGCTGCAGCTAGCAGAGATCAGCCATGCTCTAGGGATGTTAGTGATGCTACCTTGCCTGTTCCAGCTGAGGATCTGGTTTCTGGCATCCTTCTTGTCTGTCAGAAAGGCACAAAATGCAACATAGCTGTGAGCAAAAGAATAAAAAAGGTTTTTGTTAGCAGCAAGGGTTAGAGAGCAGTATCAGTTTCCTCAATTGCTGATGGAGTCTCTGCTGCTGGCCTCATCACCTGCCTGTTTCAGGCAATCTCTTCTGTAGGCTGCTTTAGCCATCTGGTAAGATTACAAACAGAACAAAGCAGCAGCAAAGGAGAAGAAGAAGTAGGGGCAGAGGGAGCTCGTTCATCCTGCCTCCCCCTTATGCCTCCTTTTCATCCTCTGAATGTGTAAATCCTGGCTGCGGCCAGGCTCCTAACAAATTGTGTGTGCAGAGGTAGCCAAGGCCATTTGATTCAGCTCTACTGGAAATCTGATTTCTCATTGGTTTTACACAAAGGTCTATTAATTAGGGCTGATAGAGCTTAGTAAAAAAATCTGCTTGGCTAGCAAGGGCACTCTCTCGTTTGCTCGCGCTTTTCTTAGATCTTGCCAAGATCTCAAAAATAGAGGGAGCTTAATTACAGTCAGTGGATTAATCTCTGAGGGAAAGAAATTGTAATTAGCTCTTTGAAATGTGCCACTTTTTCTTCCGGGCTTTCAGAGTTTGTCATTGTGTCTGTCTGTCCTTCTGCAGGACTAGAAAAAAGGTAATTCTTCATAGCTTTTATGCTCATTTTTCACCCCAAGCCAGAGATGCAAATGCCAGCCTGACTTCATAAACATTTCCAGTTGATTATGAAGAAACTGTTGTTTTTTCAGTTTTTCTTTTAAGTCCTGCTTGCTGCTTCTCGTGGAGCAATTCTCTGAAGCAGTGGTCACTTTGGGTCCTGCAGCCAAGGCTGCAAAGGGCTTTTGGTGTCTCTTTAGGCTCGTTCTCCCCTTCATGAGAGGAACAAGGAAATCCTGGGGTTTGACTGTGCCATTTCAAGCTGTTCATGTGATGGCATGAGTTGTAACCGCCCGTCAGTGATCGATGGGAAGGCAATAAACCCAGTGTCTCATAGTCTATCATTTATGTTCATGTTCAAGTAGATTTGAAGGTGAACAAGGGTGTTGGGGAGAAAATCTAAAGCCAGAACAAGGCATTGCAAGAGATTTCAGTGAATTCCCATTTCTCACACATGGGAATTAGGCACAGGTTTAAAAATCACCTTGATAAATGAGAATGTGTCCAGCAAAGACACACCAAGCACTCTGATTTATAACAGTCATTGCATGCAGTCATGTTCCTGATACACAGTGCTTTTGCTGTTGACTTTGCATATATGTAAGCTGATTTTCTAGACATGTACATTGGGGTACATCACACATCTTCGGCAGGCGAGACCAAGCCCTTTATGTGTACACACTGGCAGTGTATCAAGGAGAAGAATAAAAAGAGAAAATTAAATACTGTCCTATGGGGGAGCAAGCATGGAAGGATCCTTCAAGATGTATATCCCTTAATCCTTCTGCCTAGTATTTCATCATTCCTCAACAGTGCAGTAAAGCTATCCCTTCATTAAAACTCTCAGTCCTAGGGAAGGTGACCCAAACTCCCCTTCCATCCATTTGAATCTTGCTCTGACAGCCGGTGACTAGTTAATTATTAATATGAAATATTTGACGGTACATACAGCAGCTGAACCCGGTTTAATGTATGCTCAGGGCGACTCTCTGAAGCTGAAATCAGCCATTCTGATGCTTTGGATTTTTCTACTGAAGTTTTGCCTTTTGCTTCCTCATTTACTTCCATGTCTTTCTTTCTTGTGCCTTTGTGCCTTCATGCTGAGTGTCTTCTTTCATCTCAGCGATGAACTTACAGGTTTGCATTTCGATTCTATTCCTTTGTGTACTGATCAGGCTTAATGGAAAAAATAAGAAACAGGACACAAGCCCTGGCTTCATCCATTCTCCAGAAACACTATTTCTTTCTTCCATTGGAAATGGTCAGCCAGTCCAGCTATCCACACTTTGAAACACTGCTCATCTCTGCGTACCCCTGGAGTCTGAGCTGTGCTATTAGCCTCAACTTAAGTGAAATCACATCACCCAGAGTTAAACGTGTTACATGGGGTAAATACAGGCTTTAGAAGATTTATCTTCTGTCTTAGGGCATGTTTTTTGGATGCAAATCTCCTCTTTAGAATTATTTGCTCACTATGAGGTTATGACCGGCTACCTGCACGCTTTGTCCACACACACATAAATTGCAGAGGCCATAACTACCTGCCCGCCCTGGGTGCAGCTGCCGTTACAGAATCTGTTGCTTTATCATTCAAAATAGAGGGATATCATCTCTTTGACTCCCATGAAAGCTCTTCAGCACTGATTTTTCAAAATAATTTTCCTTTATTGGGTCAGGTCATATTTGGCTGCACAACTTTTGTCCTTTTGTTTGGGCAGCATCTTCTGTGCTGATCAAGAGAATCCACTTTAATGTTCCCCACTCACCCACCCCCTCTTACAGTAAATATTTTTATGCACTTCCTTGCATTTTGCCCTTTTGAGAGTCATGAGCCATGATAATACACAAAGGCTGGGCCAATACAGTCCAGAATCCAAGCTTAGTCCTGGAGAAAAACCCTTTCCTTACTGGCAAGAGCAAACTCCAAAGCATCCCAATATTATTTCCCTTATTATTTCCCTCTTAACATAAGAATCAGCTCAGTTAAAGCCTCTTTGAAAACCCGGCCATCAGACCATTCAGGAAAATAGAAACCAGCACAGCTACTTCCAAATAGTGCTAATAACAAATATAGCAAAGACATTGGAACTTGGCAAAGCCTGATTGTCTGTTCTTTCTTGCTTACTGTGCTGCCAGTACTCATTTTATGATCACCAGAATACACACAGTAGTTATATGCTCATTATATTACACCCATCCCTCTCTAGGGAAAACATGAGCATGTATTTAACGAATATTCTATTGCCTGCTGTAATTGCAGTTCATGTTAGGGACTTAGCAAGCAGCACACAGCAGAAGCAACAAGCCCCATTCCTTGTTCCTCCTCTGCTCATCCAGCAGTCGCACTAAATTATGCACTTTGTTTTTCCTGAAGAATCTGTTTAAGCAGCATCATAAACCATCAGTATTTGCATCACCGAGACAACCTTTGTTCTACTTAGCACAAAGTAATACTCAGTATCTGCATGCAAAAGCAGAAGGGGAGGTGATTTGGGAAGTATTTTGGGAGAGTTTAGAAAGTAGGATTGAGATTTTATTATTATTATTATTGGAAATGTGAACATTTTCTATCACATTAACTGACTTTACAGCAATTTATTTTGCTGCTATCATAAAGGGAGGTAATGAACCATGAAGTTTCTTCAGGAAATTGTCAGCATTGCCTGCAAATAATTTTCAGACACATGAGCCATGAAGGAAGAACACAGTGATTCAAAGCAAATTGCTTGTCCTCATCCTAAAGGAAAACCAGTCAGTGTCGTTGGTGTTGGACACATTCAGGAGAAGTATCTAGTTTAAAGACATGTCAGTGTTATGTAACAATGAAAAATTTAGATGCATGTTAGTCATCTCACAGATAAGATTATCTCCTTTGAAAGCATATGTTTCCACAGCTGGATAATCATAGTGAAAGGATAATCAATAAAATGAGAAGAAATTCAACAACCTGCTTTTTATTCTCTTAGGGATCTCACTTTTAAAAACAATTACCTCTCTGTTATCTGTGACACTTCCTTTGCTCCTCACAGTAGGTGCCTAACACTAAATCAAAACCGAAACCCATATCTAATCAAAGATAATAAGAAATTTAAAAGATTTCCTTATCAGTTCCAAACACATATGGCATCAGGTAGTAGTTATCTTGGATTAGGAAGCTTTCTGGGTGTGATTCACAGACAGAATTTACCTCATATCTCTCTTTCTTTGGTGACAAACAAGGTACTGAAGAATAAAGCAACATCCTCAGGTTGTGATATGCTGGAAATCTATGGGAAATGGATTCTCCATACCTATAGCCTTGTGCGGTCATTTACGGTGCAAGGGGAATACAAAATGCAACCAGCTATATGTGAAGCACTTTATTCACACCATTAGTGGGTGTAATTGACTGTGCAAGTTACCTGGCAGTGAAAAGTCAAGCTCATGTATGTTTTAATCTTTAAAAGTTTCCTAGTGATAGAAAAGTTGTACATTTCCTCTATTCAAGCTTTCATTTTACACAGTTAGGACATCTATCATTCCCACTCTTGGGTCTTTTCTTCCTTGATGTAGTAAGAAAAAAGGGGGTTTCATTTTTTTTTTTTCCTTTACTGATACATTATCATTAAAAATATCTCAGACTTTGTTATGACTTCATACAAAATTTGTCATTGATATTTTTCTGACTAGGAAAAAGCCAGTGTTTTTCTTCATAGCAGGTTCACTGGCTGGAGAAATATCTCACTAAACTCATCACAAGCAGAGTTAGAACTCATTGATTTACTCATTTTGCCCTGTGCTCATCACTTTAACAGCTGAGCATTTCATAACTTTTGAATGGATTTGTCTCTGAAATAGATTGGTGAGGTAAAGAAATATTATTTACTTCCATCTTAGCGGTGAAGAACTGAGGCAATGAGAGACTAAGTGACTTGTCACAGGTCGCAAAGGAATCCAATAATGTATCCAGGAACAAAGACCAGACCTCTTTAATATCGGTCCAGTGCCCTAGTCACAAGAACATCTTTCTTCTCCCTTCTACCTTAATAACCTCTAACTCATTTCTTCCAGGGATTCTTGCAGCAGTCTGTGTCTCTGTTCACAGCTTGCTTGCTTTTATTGTAATCCCATCAAACTCTCCATCCTCATGGTGCTTTCAAAAGCATTTTATATTTATTTCTGATATCAATACAAACAAACCATCACAGTATTCTCGAAGTAGCATTATAGCAAAGTCAGTATGAAACAGATGGAACAAATAAAATGAGGTGATGAAATGCCTCTCTAACAATAGTGAGAAGACAATATATTGCTAACAACACACAGTCTGCTGCTTCTCCACTGTGTGTGTAAAAAAGCTTTGTTAACAGAAATCACAGCTAGTTATTAATCAGTATTACGGTTCATGTTTGCTTTTACTTGGTTTTCAGCGGGGAGAAGGACGTGTTGCAATTCCTTCCAGAGTACATGTCAGCAGCCTAAAAATGTCAGAAATACCTGGTTTCAGTTATGCACTGTAACAATATTTCCTTGGCTGGGAAGAAGATGAGAAGGAGAGCTTGCAGCACTTAGAAAAAGAGGAGAAACATAGCATTTTTGGATACATCCTTACAGGTGCCTATCCCACTTTCTAGTCTTGCTGCAAAGAGCGTAATCGTCGATGGGGAAATGGATGGTGTTCATCAAGGTCTCTGGAGTCAGCAACAGTCCCAGTTACAGTCATGTAACTCCTGGTGAAATCAATGGGACAGGGTATCCAGGGGACTGCAAAGCCATTTCTCCAGTGCATGGCTCATACAAATCATTCCAGTTTCACAAGTGACCTAACAGCTGATTTATGCTGGTATCAGTGAGTAAACATGCAAAAAGCCATGAAAAATTTGAAGGAAGAATTTATCTAATTGAAGGTGGAATTTCTCCCTGTTAAATTTTCAACATGGTTATAGGTCAGGAAAAGGGTCTGTTCTGTATCTCAGCTGGGATTCTTGGGGATGCCCACGTTCTAACTCCCCAAATCCTTACTGTGTTTGCATTCAATCTGAACTTAGGCAGCTGCAGCTTAGAAATTCTGCCTGTCCTTCCAGTATCTATCTTGGGTTTTTTCTACAAAACACTGTAAGTCTTCTCATCCACCCAGCTCTGACTGTGCCACACGGCTGTGGAGGCTGCTGGCAGGGGACAGTCTGTCACACCAGGCACAAAGACAATGGCCATTCTCCTCACCATCATTAGTGCAGCCCTAAACAGGCTCAGAAACCCACCTGAGTATTCCCTCGCTTTACTTTTCATCTCACCATGACTTTCAGGGTGAATACCAGGGTTCTTCAGCAACTTAGGCCTCAAGTAGCATCCAAAATTGTCTTGAATGGAGGTCTAGACTCAGCTGGGATATTTAGAATTAAATGGTTCCCACTCACTTTGTTTAGCAGACATTCAAAGTTCCACTAAGTTTCACACCAGCTGTGGGTAAATGTTCTAGATCACACCTGCAACTTGTGTCTTGCAGGGAAATATTTCAGTGCTTGCCCCTGAGAAAAGTAGCAGTTTCATTCAGCTCCTTCAGTCCCACTCAGGTATTTCCAGTAGAACAAAGAGTAGAATAAGAAAATCTCCCAAATTAAAAGAAATGGTGTACAGGTAAACTCTGTCAACTACTTTCATCCAGACCTGGCAGGAGGAGTCAGCTCAGTGAGTGGGACTCAAAGAAAAAGGGCTTAAACTACTGAAACGTCAGTACGTGCCAGAGGCAGTCTGGTTTTCTCCAGCTTTTTTAAAGGTCTGACTCTACAGAAAACTGGTCCAGAATTAGCAGTGGCAGCCCAGTGTGGATGAGCATCCACACAGCTCTGCAGCCACCGCCACACCCATGGCAGGGGAGGGTGCTTTGCACAGCACTGCTGAAGGAACAGCCCCTGGTATGGCACTATTTGTGGATGCTATGTCAAAATCCATCGGCGAAAACCTCGGCCTTTCACTTCAAAAAACACATTTCTGGAGAATATGAATATTCTTGTTTGTTAATCAGAGATGGATGGGTTTTCCAGCTACTCTGTAACATCTGTAACAGTCAGTTTTCAGGAAGTGCCATGGGTGTTTAGCAGAAAAGTCCAGAAACTTTAAAAAACCCCAAACCCTCATATAATTGGAAACACTTCTATTGGGAGTGATGGCTTTCTCTTGTTATGCTATAAAACAGAGAAACTCATCTTTACATGAATTTCCAGTAACCTCTGTTTTTCTTACTCTTTTATACATGCTGTCCTCATAATATTTTTATAGGATGCGACAAAGAAACTATTTCAATAAAGCTTTTCTTTCTTCATGTACTGAGGAACAATAACTTTTCATTTAGCCTTTTAAGATATGACACATCCTTTGACACTTTCTGACTCCCGGTACAAGGCAAAGGCAACTTCTGAGCTTGTGTTTTGGTTTTCCTTCTCTTTTTGATCTGTTTAGCTGAGCTCTTGTCAGTTGAGAAAGAATTTTTAACCCATACATTTCTGGATGTTGAAAAAAAAATTGCTTTTCATTAACACCAGGACTGCTGCACTTAAGAGCTGCAGCAGAGTTCTCTTCCCCACCACATAGGACTGGACTCTTTTATCCTTTAGTGCTTCCTTGATTTGTCTATAATGTCCCACTTATTAAAGTTTTCCAATCATAAGCTCCCTTTAATAATTCTCTTATTTATTACTCCTTATGAACATGGCTATTGGCCTTGATCAATAACATAATCCCATCTGCCCTACAGATATCACTAACTCCATAGATAAAAATAAGCTTACAGGTCTTTCCCTTCCCTCACTTTTCCATCTACTTCTGAGCAAAATCCACAAATACTCAAGTTGTCATTAATTTTTTTTAAAATTTTATTTTCTTCACTAATATTTGCATTGGTTATTTCGGATCTTTAAGACTGAAATACTGAAACTAAATTGTCATACTTTTGCATACGAATATGCTCCTACAAAGGCTAATAGAGAATAGGCTAATTTGCACATTCAGATAAGGAAAATAAAAAAAAAATCACATATACTTGTGTGAATAGACAATAACACACATAACACTTTGCAAATGAATCTGGGCTTGATAGGTTCATTTTTCCTTCAGGTTAACATCAAGACAACATTCTGCCCAGTCACACCCCTATTCATCTGCAGAATTTAGCCCTAAGCCAGTTCGGATGTAATTATTATCATTTCCTCCTACTTCCCTTTAAAGTACTGAAGCCATAGCTGCTTTGAAAAGAGCTGAACAACTTTTTCCCATGAAATACATAAAATAATCCTCTACTTACAGCACTTGCTTCTTTTCACTCTCTCCTTTACACAGCACATGTGGTTCTCATGACAAGAGAAAGGAAGAGATTATTTTCCTCTCCTTTTTAATTAATCCGTTTTGTACCAAAGCTGTAAAAAGAAAGCAAAGATTACTTAGTCAAAAGTTTTTCTCTCATGACCTTCTCAATGATGAGTAAAAATGGAAATTACTTGGAATTAGAGGCTGGCTAAGGAAGTGAACTAGCTGTGCATCTTTACAGGTTTGCCTCACTGCTAGTTTACATCAGACATACAAATTAAGTTTGCAGTCCCATCCTGGGCCTCGTTTGTACAAACCACAAGCTCCAAGAGGGCAGTGCTGTAAATCATCCCCACAGACAGCCAAGAGAGGTCAGTGGGTGCAAGTGCTGTGTTTCAGCCCTGGTCCTTGGGTCAGGTAGCCTCTGTGTTTCCTACCAGCTCCTCATTCAGCTCCACTCTCACTTCCTCCCTCACCTCCTGGCCCAACTCGCTTCCAAAAACGCCCACTCCTCAAAAAAAGTCAGTTTTAATAGATGAGATTGACACAGAGCCTAGAAGAAACCACTTGCAATGGTTAAAATGAGGGATTTATAAGCAGCTGACAGGAGGAAAGTATCTGACAACCTTAAGTTAAAGTTGCTCTTCTGGTTAATATCATTGTTAATGATAACAACATAAAAAAAATCAAATGCCTCACTGAGACATGACACTGTACTTCTTTATCACACTGAACTGAGGCAAACAAACCTTTATAAAAATTTCAGAGCCTTAAAGGTTCTTTCAAGGCAGGAGCTGCTGTAGTAGCAGAGTGTGGTGCTGTGAACTTCAGAGACATTGCCTGCAGGACAGCACTGGGGGAGCTTTCACACAGACATGTTAGAAATTCTGACCAAACCAGCTCAGCACAAGTAAACTGTAAATAGATAGTAATTCAGAGGGAGGAGAGGGAGCAAACAGCCAAAGATAATAAGATAAACAATACATAATTATTCAAATAGACTAAACATAAATAAAGCTGCATATGTGCCTCTGTAAGCCCTCCGGGTCATTACAGAATTAAGGACACAATTAACAAGGATTAAGACATTTTCAAGAAGCTGAATTTATTATTTACATTTGTTCTCACTGTAGTAGGGAATTTTGAAATTTATTGAAATGATGATTGTGCTATTATGAAGATAAACATTTCTGAAGAAGAGGTACTGGAGCAAGTTAAGAAAACCTAAGCTGACAAAGTTAAAAGAATTCAGGAGTGTTCAGAAGCTAAACTTCAGAAAGGAGAGACTGGCAAGAGCATGCAATGTGGAAAAACAAGGGTGTTTTTCAAGACCAAAGAATTTCTCTCTTCCAAAATATGAGACGGAAAGGAACGCAGGCAGGGTCAACCCCAGCACTGAGGATGCTCACTATGTGCAACCACAGACATTGTTAGTTTGGGGTGCAGGATCAGGCCAGCTGAGCTGCAGCTCTCTCCCTCAAACCTGCAAAAGAGTCCCATTGAATTAAGGAAGCAGAAGGTGTCAGTAGGTTTTCAAAATCCTTTGACAGAGCTCCACATAGCAGAGCAGTGGGTCAAATGACAAACTGTGGATTAGTATACTGCATTATAAATGGATTAAGAAATAGGAAACAAATAATCTTGGGATAGTCCTGTGTGACAATAGTAAATGCTAAACCCCTAATGTCTTAAAGGTTACTCCTCACATCTTCCCTTTTCCATTACGTTTATTTGCTCATTGTGAGGTTTTATAAAGAGATTGCCTGAAGAAAAAGGGTAACATTTGCTTTCAGCTGGATTCTCCTTGCCTCCACCACCCCTGGGATGACACTGCTAGGCTGAATAGCTATGCCAAGGTTCATGCTACCACACTATACATGCCTATTTCTTACTATTGGGACAATGCTTCACACCTTCCTGGCTGTGATTTTTCTGCTGCTGCATCATCCTGCCACATCAGAACCTGGTCTGGAAAGTGAAGCAGGAGAAACACAGAACACCATGGATGTGGTGCTGTTCCTCAAATGATTTTTCAAAATGATTTAGTGAGGAATGACAAAGTGTCACTGAAGTTTATGCACGCTGCTAAGACTGAAGAGCAGCATAAATTATGGAAGATTGCGAATGGTTTCAGTAGATCACACGTATACACCCCAGGCATGTAAAATGTAGTCTGAGGAATACAAAATAACATGCTCCTAGGTGAAATAACAGTTTCTTGACATGAAATGGCATTTTCTTCACATTGTGGTTTCAGAAAAATTCAGTATAGGTTGCAGAAGGCATTCCTCCCACCTCTCCCAGGGTGCATGTAATGACACTTAAGCAAATAAAATAGCATGAGCCATGCTAGGTAAACAGACCAACACACTGCAGGCCGTTTCAGACCTCTCTATTTGGCAGGCTGTTTCTTCTGTGTGGCGATCATTGCTGAACAAGGGCACTGACTTGGGTTTTGTTCTGTTGTTTGCCAAAGCTGAAGCAGCAGCTGAAGAGATCCCGAGAAAGCTGGTGGAAACAAAAGCATGTCTGACTTTAGGTAAAGAGAAAGCTTGAAGGGAAATGGACATTTGCCAGCAAAAGATACATGTGCCCACTCTCACTGCTCATGCAGGCAGCTTGCTCCCAGGCCTTGGTGCACTCCCAACTTGCCCAGTGTCTCTGCCTCACACAGAAGGGGCACACAAGGTTCAAGAGTTCCCCATTCCAAGCCTGCAATCAGCCAGTGGACTCATCACTTTTTCTTCACTGTCTGAGCCCAGTAGCTGACCCCCTATCCCCGCCCCTCCTCCGGTCGCCACCGCACCAACCTGCCTCTCTTCTTGGACTCACAGCACTGCCCCTCGCTAGAAAACAGAGGTGCTGCCAGCTGTGCCCTTGGTCAGATACTGGGGAGCCTCCACGCTGGGGAGCATCAAGCAGGCAGATCACCCCCTTGTGGGGTGCCAGGCTGAGGCAGGGGTCCCTCTTTGCTGGACTCTCCAAGCAGGGGATTCACATCAATGTGGGGTGCTCTGCCCTGTCTCCAGCCTCCCATTCCCACTCCTCCCTTTGCACACATCCTGGTCTTATTTATCTCTTGGCCAGCTGGTTCAGAAAGTTAAGCTGGCAGAAAACTAATTCTGCAAAGAAGTGTGAAGCCACTTGACGTCCCAAACTGGCATACTGCAACACCAGTGCCTGCCTTAGGGGCAAGTAGCAGTTGAGGGATGGGAAAACACAGCCAGAGGTGAGGGTGCCATGACAGCAGTGCCATGAGAGCTGTTTGGAGTTGGCTCAGAAGCACACCCTTAGGCACCAGTCTGCTGGCCACCTCAAACTGAGGCTTGTCTTCACCTGTGCAGCAACGACAGCCTCATGTTGTGCAGGCAAAACTCTGGGATGAAAACCTGCAGAGTTTGGGCACTTCTTTGTTTAGGAGGCACCCCGCTGTGCAGGAGCTCAGGGTCACACCTTTAGGTTTGAATGCTTGGGCCCTATGGAGAGCAGCTAAGCCTTTTTTGATCTCCTTTACCTTCTGATATTGCTGTTAAGGTCCACAGGCTGGATTTAAATAACCATTTTGCGATGTACATAGAAGAAAACCACATGCAATGGAGAGAGTGCAGAGAGGATTATCACTCTGCTGTAATGGAGCCAGGATCATGCTGCAATGACGCTCAAGGTCATGCAAGGTCATCAAAGGATGATTTGAAAGCGTTGCTTGCATTCTTGCCCAGGAGAGAAGAAAATCTGCACTAAGCTGGGAAGGAGAGGGAGTCTCACAGGCACTGCATGTTTTCACAAAGCAGCCCAAGCGGAACTCCTACTATTTCATGAGGAAATACTGAAAGGGCAGAAAGAAACTGGCACCACTGCTGCCCTCTGTGAACCCTCCCTATGCCCTGTTCCTCTGCCTGCCACTGCCCTCTCCTTTGCAACAGTGGGAGGGAGGCAGTGTGGCCAGGCAGCATCCTCTGACCGCTGGCAGACCTCTCGCATACAGAGGTGAGACACAGAGAGGAACCTGTCCAAACCTCCTAGAAGGATAGAAAGGGGGAGCCACTGCCCAGTGCCAGCAAAAGAAATCTCTCCAAAGCAATCGTTTCGCAAGTGGGGGCTGGGAAAGAATTAACTTCTTCAGTTAGGCAGGGCTCAAGGGGAAGGGAGTGGTAGCTTGGGTATTTTTCATCTAGACAATTAGGTCTGATCCTCGGGGCAGTGGGTGTTAGGCCAAGGCTGGAAAACTTTCCCTAAACTAGCAAAGCACAAAGCTTTCACGCAGTGTGTGCTCAGTCCCGAGAACTTCCTGGTAACTCTCAGGTTATTGAGGCAGATTGTTGATTAGAATCCAAGAGAGGATTAGAAACTCTTTTAAGCATAAATAGTATTTGCAACTGTGTGAGTTAAGCAAACGGATACAAGGGAAATCAAACCTCACGCTTCAGGGCATAAACTGCTCTCTTGTGAGTCAGGATCAACCTTTTTTTTTTCCTCTACGCATCGCATCTCATAATTAGCTAGGTGCTTGCTGTGGTTTTGATTTGCTCTGAAGCATCAGTTACTGGCCGCTGCCAGAGGCGGGATGCTGGACTAGATAGACCCGTGATGTGTTTCTGTAGGGCAATTCTTTTGTTCCCATATTGGCAAAGCTTTGTGGGAAAGCTTTAGTGATTCATGTCTTCAGCTGCTCCTGGTCTTGCTGAACATTGTCCTCTCATTTCCATAGGCACTAAAGTCACTCTGACTTGCTACAGAAATAAAAAGGCAAAGTTGCAGGAAGAGTTATTTATCTACATGGTGCAGACAGCATTTATTTAGTAAATACAAAGATGCTTTTAGGACCTGTATGGGCAATTTTTTGCTAGCAAGAAATTAATTATTTTCCATATTCCATTTCAGCTGCAAAGCCAAACAACTTCCAGAACGTTTTGTATGTTAAAAATATATATATTTCTCTCTGTGTGTGCGTATACACATACACTTATGCATGTATATATATAAATATAAGTTGGTCCAATAAAAGGGTTTGAATTACTAGCATTTCCTTACAAATTAAAGGCAGGCAAGGACCAGTAATGCAGGTGACAGAGCATGCACTAACAAAGTCTGCCTCTCCATGCTGCCTCTTTGATGTACCTCATCTTTGCCCCGAAGGAATTTCATTATCCTATGGTGAGCTGGTAATGAAATCTGTACTCAGAATCAAGCCTTCATAGAAAACGGTATCTTGACTCTTTGTTCTGTACAGACTAGCTGTGTGTGGTAGGAATATGTTTCTATTTGTGTGTGATCTGAGTGTACTTTGAATACTGATCTCCAGATAAAAAGGATAGAGATCTAATTTGACAAAATACTAAATTACTCTATCTTGCCTTATCTAAAAAAATTCTGATGCTTATTATTGTGATGAATATTTGGGGCGATACTTGCAGTGTTCAGCATGTGTGAGAAAAATCTCTCTGTGGAGAACTGACTGGAGTGTCAAAGACCCTGATTTATACAGAGTGCAGAGGGCTCTTAAGTACTATTTTTAGAACAATGCCGCAACAGATTTACACACAGGGAAAAAACCTTCCTCTACAGTCACTTAGGAGTAAAGTAGCATTTCGCTGCATAATAATGAGGAATTAATTGCTCTTTGTCATCACTTTTTATGCAAATTGCCATAGAACACTTGCCCACTGTGTATTTTACCTTTTAACAAAGAAAGTAGTCATGACAAAATAGACCAAATTTCATAAGCTAAAGACAAAAGTAGGCTGTACCATACACAAATTGAAGTTAGCAAGTCTATTCCTTTGAGAACCCTATCAACTTCCTATGAAAGTCTATTAAAAAAAAAAGAAACAAGGAAAAGGTTTCTTGGCCTACATGCCTAGTTAAATTAAATTAAGTTCAATTATTAGACAAGTCAAATTTCTTCATATGGAATTTGTTTATCACTCTTTACAGCCTTTGTTTATTTTTTTCTTTTTGCCTGGCATAATCACCAAATATCACCAATATTTTGTTTCCTTATTGCTTACAAGATTTTATTGTATCATTACTGGATTTCAAAACTCATGGGTTGCCAGTTTTTAAAAAATGTTTTTCTGACTTATATTAAAAAAAAACAAACAAAACAAACCAATAAAAATAAAAACATTATCAGCCTTGTGTTTCATGTATGTTTTCACAACATCTACATTTAGATTAAACTGACAATTCTTCAGAGAGAACCAGAACAGCAACAGCTACAGAATAGCATTTCCTTTCACTGCAAGGAAGAGAAATACATAATAAATCATCGTTCTTCTACATGAAGCTTTAATTTTTTAGTCATTCTGCAACTGACATTGAAAATTTAATGTAAAAATTAACTAGATGGCAGACTGGGTCAAAATGTAGACATCCTAATGGATTGCCTTGTGTCAAAGCATTTTGTCCAGAAACATCTCAACATGTTTTCTTTCTCTTGAGAAACATAGGAAGGATATCAGTGTGCCAGGAGTTTCTGTCTTGCATGTGCAATGAATTAATTCAGTGAACCAGCGGGTCTTTTCAATCTCTACTTTCTACCAACTTCAAACATAATAGCGAGTTCCAACAGAGTCCCTTTTCTATTCATAAGCTATTCACTGCAAACCTTTGTAGTTCACAACTTCAAGTTAACATAGCAAAGAGCAGTTTTAAATCACTCCTGTAATCAGGGGTCACAATTATTTTCTGCAGCTCCCAAAAAAACCCCCAAAACCACCATACGCTGCAAGCCAATGCATTCTGCTTTCACCTCTAAGACAGAAAAATAACAGAGACTTGACTTCTGCCTTAAGTGTTAACAGTTCAGCAACACTATCTATTAATCAAAAAAATAGTTGAATGCAGCTTATAAATCCCTCTGCATGGAAAGAGCCATCTTCATCCTTACAGAAATATATTTCCTGTCCTGTTCCTTGCTTAAGGTGCCTTCTTGAAAAAAGCAAAATAAATGAATGTGAGAAGTAAATGAACCAAACAGATAATTAAATATGTCAGTGGAAACCCACAGTTTCCCTGGGGTCCCAAGTCTTTGGTTAGTATTAGAGCTAAAAGCAAAAAACTACCCCTGCAAAAAACCAAGCCTTCAGTGTAGCACTGAAGCATTCGAACACCCGCCTCCCCACACCCCACACCACGTGCAAGCTGGAG
>VZTE01000540.1:32530-57086 GCA_013397775.1 Eulacestoma nigropectus
TTTTTTTTTTTTTTTTTTTTTTTTTTTTTTTTTTTCCCCCTGTGTGTTGGAAACGGTCAGCTATCAGCTGGGCTGTGATGGGTAGATGGGGTTTGGTGCATAGGTTCAAAAGGAGTCTCCCCACTAAGAAAAACAGGAACTGTTTGCTGCCTGTCACCACACAGGGCTTCTGGGCTGTGGAGCAGCAATTTTGTTTTTTGAAAAGAGGAAAAGCAGCTTAAATAAACAAAATGACCCTTGAGACTTAATCACAGCTACTTATTATAGCTGACATTCGCTGAGGGCTTTCTTTTCTTTTCTTTTTTTTTTTCTTCTTTCTTTAGTGATCGCTTTAAAATTTAAACCTGAACTAGGAAAACAGGAACTGTAGGTGTGGAGGTGTTCCTTCACCTCGATTTGCATGCAGGCTGTTTTTTATTTAGCGGGTAGGTGTGTTCGGTGTGTGTGAGAGCAATTTAACATGTCAGCAGTTTCCTACGAGCCGCTCTTGCTGACTCACGTGTCTGGTGCAGCTTGGAGCTGCCCTGGCTATAAACTATCCACAATAGGAGGCGCGGGCAGAGAGACCGGCAGTGCCGAGCCGCTGTTCAAAGGTTATTTTCGGTTCTCCGGTCACTGCTTTGCTGTGGTTTTCTTCCCCAGCAACATCAAAACACACTGTCATTTTGCCAGGCTGCCATTCCTCTAGGTGCGGAGGGTAAAGTGGAAGTTCACTGTGCCGCTGCAGAGGTTGCGCTCCAAGTGCATTCTGATGCTACTGATGTTCAGCGGGCTAAACCTCTGGGGTTTACTCTTGTTTGTTGGTGGTGATTTTTTGGTTTACTTTGGGTTTGTTTGGTTGGGGTTTTTTGTGACTGGGATGTTACCAAAAAAACCCCCTGAGCATCGTTCCAAATTTGGGTATGGCAAGTCTAGCCTATGAATTGTGTTTTCCCTTTCCAAATGCAAGCTGTACTGTGGAGTCTCCTACTCTCCACCCCTTTTTATGGCAGATATCTTCTTTAAAGCCAGCAAGGATTTCTGGTTAAACTTTAAAAACCCTGGTTTTAGCTATCTTTAATTTTCAGAATTTTGCTATTTCTTAGTCTGATTTTTACCTCCAGTGTGGCAATATTACTGGCTGCTAGCATGAAAGAATTCCTTCATCTGCTCACGCTCTTGTACAACTGCTTCTTTATTTACAGACTCTATTCTGATTACTCATAAGGATCCTAAAATGATAGCTGCTGCTGACTGATGATTTTTAACTGATCTTGTTGTGGTTTTTTTTTTTTTCCTTCCCCCCTTTCTTCTTGCTTTCTTAGCTGATCACAAAAGCCTTTGCAGAAGTGGAGTGAATTAGCCATCTGCAGTTCTGGATTTACTGTCAGGGAGTTTAGATTCATGGTTGTCTTTTGTGTATTTTTCTTCTTCTTGTGGAATGGGGTGAAAAATAAGCGGCCTTTGAAAGTGTGATAAATAAAATCAGCTGCTATAGAGTAGGATTTAATAACAAGGTGAGTTCTTGTCACTTGTTTTGTTTTCAGTCAACTACTTTGACCAGTAATGAATAGAAAACCACACTGAGAGCTTTATAACACATGAAGAAAATGGGTGTTCTTGGTTTCCGCCAATACAAATGACTCATCAGTATCAGTAGGGTTTCTACTTCTAATAATAAAACTGTGGAAGACCTTTAAAACATGTGGTTTTGGCCCCTACTCTTAGTGAAAGGTTGGAAAATATTACTTTGAGTTTTTTTGGTTTTTTTTTTTTAATTTATGGGAGGTTTAGTGATTTGCTATTCAACAGTGAAAGATCTTGTACCCTCCGAGGAAAACCTACTCATACCACTTCTTGCAGCGTGAAAGTCTTCCCCTCTCCTGTCTCCTTCTCAGTGTTTTTCATTTCACTGTAGAGTATTGCTGATCCTTAGCCTCAATGTCAGAGATGCGCATCTGGAAAATATAATGTATTTATGTTGACTGGGGGAAGACTTGGCGCACTACCTCATCTTGCTGAGCTGCTGTTCTCTACCTCTTTTCCAGTCTGGTAAAGAGAGGGACAGTAAGACTGCTGAGTGACCTGTATTGCTGTTTCAGCTGAGGGTCAGAGGATCTGCAGAGGAAAGTAAACAGAAAATAGGAGTTGAAACATAAATGACAACGGTAGGATGTGTCTGTCACTACCTGGAAGGAAGCGCACATCTTCCAGTACTGAAAGTGATACTGAAAAAAGGGCAAATCAGAAAGTGATCTTTTAAATTATTTTATTTCTCTCTCTCTTAAAAAGTAATAGTTTTCAAATCCTATTAGCTGTTTACCTTTTTTTTAAAGATTCTGCGCTGTGTTCAATGCAGTGAAGCAACCTCTAGCACATCCTGCTTTTTGTTTGAAAGTGTGCCTTGTAGAATGTGAGGTTATTTTGTTTCCATGTAAGCAGAGCATGCCCTTCATGGTGTTACAATATATCAAATTTTAATTCTTTCATTCAAGATGTTGTACTTTTAATGGTAGTCCAGTCAGTGTCTCTTGATCCGCTGCATTAATATTTAGTGTTGCTATTTGTTTTCAAGTTGCCTGTATTGTTACAAGGTTTAAAGACTATACGAGGCAGAGCTAGTATTTTCTTCCCTGTTAGAGTGAAAATTCCCACACTTATGAAGCCTCCATGATTACTTTCTCTGTTGTTGCAATATTTATACTAGTATGTTATTCCTTATAAGGATGTGATAGTTCTTTGTTTCTTCTTATTCTGTTCTAAAAGCAGAGTGTGCTTTTTGCAAAATCCATTCAGGGGCAGATCCTCAGAAAATCTAGACTTATCCCAGCTCCCTCATTGTCAGCGGGCATCTTTTACTACTAAATATTTAAATATATTTATGTAGTTGGTTTGGGTTGTGCTGAAATACCTTGGATGTGTTTGTCAGTTTCTTGTGTCACCAGACTGTGATGGAGAATCTTTGTCTTGTAGCCTCTTACTAGGAGAGGTGCACTAAAAATAGAGGCGCAGAAGCCTGTGGAAATAAAACTTTGCAACATGTGGAAATCCAGTTGTTTGTTACATGGCAACAAAAAGACAGTTTTTATTATTTTCAGATGGATATAGCATAAAAGGCCAGATTCCAACTTAAAGGATTTGTTTAGGGACAATTCTTATTGAAGTTCATAGAAGAATAGTTGGTAAAGACTGCAAAATAAGGTGTCAGTGGTCATTCAGAGTTCAAGAGGACATAGGTTCAGCACTCTGATTTCGGCTTGTCTTTAGAAAATCATGCCAACAGAAGTGTCGTGAAGGTTGGATCATGGCAAATGAGTAATGTGTCTAAACCTCATTGATATTTTGAGCTCTTCTGACTCTGAAATGGAATTTGTGTCCAAAATCACTGAGGGCTGGACCTGTGAAGGGCAGCTGACAGTGTTGCTGCTGAATTTGAGACTGTGATTCTGCTCAGCATCTCCTCCTTGCCTTTGCTTGCCCTGGCACCTGTCTCATCCCACAGTGGGCCAGCCCTGAGAATTAAATTGGCAGGAAATTAGTCAGTCTATGTGTAGGGTTAGTTCTGTGCATGTTAAATTTGCTGTGGAGTCTGTCAAGAACCTGGATAATACATCAATGAAGCTAAAGCTTGTTAAAAGGCTTAGAGCTGGCCATGAGACATCTGGTCCCCAAAGTGCACTGACCGTCACTGCATCATGCCCCATCTCCTGGAGGTTGTTCTTGTCTTGCTCTGGCAGTGTGGTAGCTCTGCAGAAAACCAGTAGCAGCCTGTACCTAACCTAACCTGTAGCTTGGCAGTAGGAACTTGCTTCCCAAGGCATGAGAGGTTTGGGATATTTATTTCCAGCTTGTGTCTGCAACAGACAATTGAAAAAAAAGTTAGAGGAAAGCAGAACTCAATCAAATGAGTCTGCAATGTTAACAAAATGCAGAAGTACTATCTCCTGCAAATATTCAAACAACTGAAAGAGGGTAGGTTTAAATTAGATATTGGAAAGAAATTCTTTACTGTGAGGATGGTGAGGCACTGGAACAGGTTGCCCAGAGAAGTTGTGGATGCCCCAAACTTGGAATTATTCAAGGCCAGATTGGATGGAACTTAGAGCAACCTGGTCCACTGGAAGGCATCCCTGCCCGCAACAGGTTTGGAGCTAGATGTTCCTGAAGGTCCTTCCAACCCAAACTGTTCTGTGATTCTACAACTGTTCTAATTCCTACCTGATTCTGGCTTCTGGCCTCATGCAACCTGGTCATGTCACTGACCTCCCAGATGTGATGAGCTCTTGAGAAATTTAAATCTGTTGCATCTGAGGAGATGAGCAGACCTGCTGACTATGGAGAATTTTTTGAACCCTGTGACTGCAATCCTAAACCCTTGTGTCTTCTCGCAACCTTTTATCACTCTGGGGATGATGGCAAGCAATGTTGAGTAACGGGTTCAGCAGATGAACCGAGTGACTTGAATTTACTCAGGGGAGGGAGGGAGTCTAACTTCATCCTTCAAAACAAGAGGGTGAAATTAAGAGCTGGCAGTGCCTTGTGCCACTGGGTGAGAGTAGGAGGTCCTGCTTGGCCATGTGCTTGTTGTGCTTTGCTGAGCTGATTCAGCTTTTTGACCTAGTACACATCAATTTACCCTGGCTAATTTTCGTAGGCAATTTGATGAGTAAGACCACAGGTCCAAAGAGCAGCAGAGCTAATGTGGGAAAGACGGGGGAGCAGTGGGTGTGCAGGTAGCTGAGGGCAAACCCAGATCTCCTAGATTTGCTGTCCGTAGCTTCACCCCACCAGGCTGCTGGAGCTGGGTGGCTGTTGTCTGGGAGGGGGACGGCACTGCTGCCCCTTTCCTGTGTTCTTGAGCAGCACCCGGGGCGATTTTCTGCAAAGCTGAATGCTGGTTGTGCATTAGGCAAACTTTTCACCAGAGCCTGAGTAGCAAAGATGAAAATGTCAGGAACCTTTTGGTTAGGTCCTTCTTCTTCTGGGAAACCTAAATTCTGCTTCAGGTCAGCTTCAGGTATCTGCTGTGCCTGAGGTACTTCTGTGTGTGGAACCTGTACCCTGCCAAGTGCTTGTGACTCAACTCAGCAATTTAACTTCATTTCCAATCCCTTAATTTGTTCCTGTAACTTATTAAATGTGTACCAAAGGAAAGTGTGGAGTAGAGTTCTTACAGAAATCCAAATTAAGTGATGGTGTGAAATAATCATGAGGCATGTCAGTAAGCTAACCCCAGTGTAAAACTCATGGTAAATTATGAAATGTATGCGTAGTTTGTCATAGCTGGAAAATCATGGGCAATGCAAATTTAAACACTGCAAGGAATTTTTTTTGTTTGTCTTTTTCCCCTTCTTGGTCCTCTTCATTTGTCTTATTATTAGACTCAGAATCAGTGATTCATTTAGTAATCTCTCTCTTGGACAGTTAGTCATCTGCCAATTTGTGTTAACTTTCCACTTTGTTCAGAAAGTGAGTAATGCTTAATGCACCAACCAGCAAATTCCAAGCCTATAAGGCTGTGAGTATCATTCAAATCATCTCCAAACTTTCTCTAAAAAATTTTTACTGTTTTGTAAGATCAAAGTAAGAGCTGGCATGTGGTGTTGTACAGCTACAGTCCAGTTGTTTTGTCTAGCCCCAGTTACTAAAGCAAAACACAAGGTTACAAATGCAATGCACAAGTTCTGTTGTACAGCAACTCCCATGTTATTTAGTCAGTGTAATGCTTCTTATTTTTCTTTGCAAATCCTACTTTCAAGGGGTAAATACTGCCTCCATAGTTCTTTCCCTCCCCAGATTGCTGTGGCTTGTTAATTTCTATTGTTTCCTACCTCAACAAATTGTGATGCTATCAAGGCTAATTCAGTGAAAATACCTTGCAAGGAAAGTAGTAATTGGTATTAGCTGCCTGCTATTTCTGGTGCTTTTCATGATTAGTTTTGGTAGAGAAAAAAATTATTGTGCTGTTGAACTGTTATCTATATAGAACTTAAAGCTATAACATCTTTCTGTAGAAGTGGGGTAGATATTTTGATCTCAAAGTGATGCCAGTTATTTCTGAAGATGAACACAGTACTTGATTGAATCACTTGAGAATTTAACTACTCTTTTTTTTATGGAAACTGGAGTAGCATAAAGAGCAACAAGGTCAGTAATGTCACAGGAGAACTTTATAGGACCAAAGTCTTTACAGTCTGCTCTAAAATAACATGAAATGGCTGACTACTACACTCAGCAGCAAAGGAATTCAAAGTGCAGATGACACTTGAGTGCTCTGGAGAGGGTGTGCATGTGCAAAGGGGTAGGGCAAGGTGGCAGTGGTAAACATGAATGCCAAAAGTGGTTTGCTTGGCCCCACACTTTTCCTTGTTCCTTCTCCAAGTGCCTGTTGTCCTCCCCCACAACTTGCAGTCCGTTTCTTGCAGTAAAGTAGTCCTCTATATGATTGGCTTTTGGTGCAGGTGGTTTCTGTTTTTTCCTGGTACCACAGTTCTGTAAACAAGCAATGCAAAAGCTGGCAGAGAGGAAAGAATAGCCTTTGGTTGTAGGGTCTGTAGTCTGCAGCATGATGGGGCCATAGCAGAGTTCTGTTGTGCTCAGCTGCTGTCAGAATAAGACAAACATGAACTGGTCTTGAGGAAAAGATAGAAGAACTTCCATTTTCCCAGACTGGATTCCTAGAATCCAATTCCATTCCATGTAAATACTGAAAATATCCTGGTAGCCATGTTCCAGTGTGAAGAATTAGGGCTTCTGAAACGTTTTCCCTTCTAGTCTTAACTTTGCACATCAGCAAGTTTGGATAGTTCGGTTAAGCTTTGGACAAACAGCCATACTGGGGATGCTTATTTGAACGCCAGCCTTTGGGATTTGCCCATCGTGGTTACCTGCACATTTCCCAGCATAAGCAGTGTTAGTTAATGCACTCCCTGCCACACACAGGATGTCTATGCCCACACGAGCATTGCTCGCAGATTTCTGATTTAAACCTTCAGAGCATTGTGAAGAAGCTTGTCTCCTTGCTAGTTTTGGGGTGGAGGTAGGTGTGGCGGAGGTGGGCAGGCAGAGAAGAGCAAAGGCTGAGGACGGTGGTGCAGCTTTCAGTTGAGTTGGGTGCATGCTGCACATGCGTGACTCAAGCAGTGCTTGATTCACTGCCTGAAGGTGGCTTGGGATTTGCTTGGTCATTTTTTGTTTGTTTCTTTAAAGTAGTAGTCCTCCCAGAAGTGAGAATTAGTGCCCTTTTGTTGGACTATGAGTAAACCAGAACTGTGAGGAATGTCTTTGCTCCCAGCCTTTTGCTCCAGATGTCCAGCGGTGGATGCTGGGCAACAGACCTGGAGCACAGAACTGATGCTGGAGGAGACGGGCATCTGGCTTTCATGAGACTGTGCAGGGTTTGGGGGATCGCTTAATTTCCGGATTTGGCGCTTCAGGTTGCAGGTCAGCTGGATGGGGCAGAGGAGGCTGCAAGATTTACAGCTGTACTTGGTAACACCTGGCACAGCTGCTTTCTTTGGCTATGAAAGCCAAATCTCTTCACCCCAGAGATGTTGGGGTGAAGGAGAGATGACCAGGTGCCTGAGACCTTGTATGTGTTGAAACTCAGATAAGAGCAGTGTTGACTGTTGCAAAGCTGAAATTGTATTCAGGGCATTTTTTTCTGAGGAAGTATATATATATTTATTTGGTATTGTCCCCTGCCCACCTTCCATTTGTTACTTGACTGTAAAGTTTAGGCTGTTCCCAGGAAGATGGGCACCCGGTGTCATCATCCCGCACAGAGAGGTGCCTGAGGAGGCACAGCCGGGCGAGGGATCTCCCGGGTATTTATGGAGGGGTGTCTCCTGCCCTGACTCGCTGTGCAGGTGTGCTGTGCAGTCAGTTAGAGAAACCACAAGTTGAAGGGTTTGCTGGGGTTAAACAGTTTACAAATAGCTTTTCAATGTTTGTTTTTATTTTTAACTCCCTCCCCACCCATGGGTCTCTCCCCCAGCCTATTGGTGAAGATGAAATGGCTCAAAGAGAGAAGATTGTTGTAGCAGAATAGGCAAAGCACCCTAAGAGTTTCCAGAGGACCTTTGGAAAACAAGTTGTTTTCCCTGCATCTTTTTTCTGCTACTTTCTTCTTTGGGGTTTACAGAGGTAAAACTTCTTTCTCTGTAGCTGCTGAGTTTTTCAGGGGAGCAGGGGTATCACATGATTTCTTTTTTTTTTTTTCCTTAAAGACAGACCACTTATGAAAAGATACCTATAGCTGTGTATTTGAAGCTGGTGGAGGCAAGGTGCCCTTCTGGCACCTGCAAGGAGAGCTCCCAAACCAGGTCATGCTGCCCTGGCACCAGATCCCACTGTCCCCAGTAGCGTGGTCCCCATGGCCAGGCATCTTCTGCAGGCATCTTCTCTCAGGCACTTGATGTATGTCCTTTTTGCCCTAATTTTAGCTTATCGCGGGGAAGTGATCTCAACCATATAGCTGCATGTGAGCATGAGAGGAAATTTAGACATTTCTCTATTTTATTTTTCCTAACCAATGTTCAATTGCTTATGGAAAATTCTGGTCAAAAGGGTAAAAAGTCTTTACTGGGTGTTTAATCTCAAAACCACAGCTCTCTGTACCCAGGACACGATAGTGGTAATGCCATGCTTACAGCCTTTTTCCAGCACAGTGTAGGTGTGGGTAGGTGTGCGTGTGGGGGAGAAAGGGAAAGGGCATGAATGCAATGGAGGGGGTCTCTTTTGCTCCTTGGGCTGCTTTTCTGGTTTGTTTTTTTAAATAAAAAAATGAGAAAGTAATTCTGGCTTGCCCGCAGACGAGGTTAATCATCGCAGAGAGACCTGATGCTGGTACTCCATGTATGTATTTTCACACGTGTGCTGCCGGCTGCGTGCATACTTTGTGGCTGGCACAGCATAGCTGGAAAGTATGTGGGAGCATGTCTGCTTCCTCTGAGGCTGCTACAGGTGGTCGGGAGGGTGGGGGGTGGAGGAGGAGATGCTGGAGGCAGGCGAGGTACGACACCCATTTCCTTTGGTGTGTGTTGTGCGCTCGAAGTCGCTGCCTCGGCAGCAGCCAAGCGGCTGCGTGTCGCGCCCGCGGTACTTCGTCTTTGCGCTTACTGGAGGTTTATGACTAAGGTTGTGGTTTAATATGCCCTTTTTAGGTATGCGAAATGTTTAAAATTATCTAGTGTTGCATTTCTTCTTTTTTCTTTTTTTTTTTTTTCCTCCGTGGCATTTTCTGCCTTTAAAAGTTTCCGTAATTTTTAGAGGGCAAGAAGCATAACTTCATTTTTAAAAGAGAAAAGAAAGTTTTCCCTGATTACTCATCAGCTAAGAGTATGCATTTTTGCCTTTCAAAGATCGCTTTTTGAGCCTAAATAATTTCATGGCTTCTAAGTTTTAAATACCTAATACAAACTGTTGGAGAGCCTTGAAACTAAGTAAAAAGAAAGCTTAAATACCTGGAGTGTGTGAGGAAACATTCTCTCTGTAGAAGAGATACCTTTCTTCTGCAGCTGTACCCCAAGAAGCTTGGTGTTAACATTTGCAAGTACAGATTTGTTTCCTTTTCATTTCGAAGTCTTTACTTGAGGGCTTGTAATTTTCCTGAACTGTTCAGGTGCCTCTTAATGTCTTGAATATTTGTTGAATGTATTGCATGTGGCTCACATTCCCTTACGTTTCAGATGAAATGCTATAGCTCAGCAGGCTACACTGGATAAAATTGCACATGCTAGGTTGGGAAGGAGGTGGAAATGGAAGAAAGCAGACCTACGCATGCACACCTTGCTGGATGTAACAGTCTTCTTTCTTAGCAGATTGTGCTGCTTTAGTGCCTGTGATTCCTTTTTTTTTCTCTTTTTTTTTTCTCTTCATGTCCTGTACTGCCATGGAGCAGGATATAGTTTGTGTACTCTTCCTTTTTTATGAAGAAAAGTGTGGTTTTCCCATGAAGGTACCTGCAATATTTGGCATCAGCTCGGTTGACAGGAGCTCCAAATGCTCTGCTCCAGGGGAGCTTGAGGAAGTTGAACTGTCAAATGTAGCTATTAGATATCAGAGATGCAGAACAGTCTGTCTGATGTTTGTGCCACCTTCTATCTCCTTGTCAACTGAGGTGGCTACTGTAGGACCCAAGAGTAGTTCTCCTCTGTGTGTTTGACACTTTAGAAAATGTTGATACAAAGCCATTGCGAAAGCCTTAAGGCTTGATACATGTTTTGAAAGGGAGTAACTGCAGGGAAATCTAATGTTCCACAAAGATGTAGCAAGATCTGTGAATCATTAGCAAAGTCACACAGAAGTAAATTGATTTAATTTGGGAAAAGGTGCTGAAAGTCTCCTGGCAGTGTGGCTTTAGCTTATCTCCTGCAGAAAGACTGTTGGTTTGGTGTCTTTTTTGTATTATTTGCTTTGGACTTCAGGTTGCCGTTCTTTGTAACCCTGCAATCCACTTGCCAAAATCCATGTATTGATCAGATGTCCCAAGTGTCCCTCCTTGAGCTCTGCAGGAGCTCCAGGAGCAGCTCAAGTAGAAGGTTCCAATCCTCTGCCAGAGGATTTGCTGCTCAGTGCTATCTTGCTTGATGGTCCTGGGAGCTCAGCAATGCCTGTGGAATTAACCCAACTCAGCGCTGCAGGGTGATGGATGGTCCCTGCACCAATGGAACGCTCACACCTCTCGGGTAATACAGTCAGTGGGAATGGCCCCTGAATTGCTTGTGAGGCAAAGACCATGATTTGAGGGCTGTTTGCAAAAAGGAACAAGACAAGGGGGGTTGAGTTGAAATAGTCATAAGTGTTATGTGCAGCTGCCAGGCTGGAATCGTTGGATTAGAAAAGGGGAGAGAAAAAGGTGCAAAGCCAAGAAGCATCTGAGAAAAAAATCAAGAGTTATACAAAGAGTAAAAATGAGAAGACAGTCGAAGTCCAGTACTCTGTCACACTGGAAAGGGAAACACATAATTAAAACTCCTGTGTCAAAGTAGATAATGTAGGAATTAAAACCACATACCTGTTCTAATTTGCTGCTTCCTAAGTAACCTCACTTCAGAATTAGCCCAAAAAAGAGCTGCTTGCTTACAGGAAACCATGTTTTTTACTAGAAGATACAGTAAAAAGACAGGGTGGGGCATAAATGTGCTTTATGGTATAAAACTCAAAGTGAGGGGTATGCTGCAGAGCACTGTGAGTGAAACCATGGTACTTTTCTTTCTTTTTCAAAATGAGTTCAGAAGGTATTGTGCTCTCAAGAATACCACACCAAGGCTTGAGCAGTTGAAAAAGGTGCTTCGCAGTTGCAGGGAGCTTTAAAACATTTGACTCCCTGAAATGACACAAGCATAAGTTCAGCACATAGAACTTGCATGCTGACCAGAGGCACGACAAATACAATTCTGATTTATATTATTTTTTTAGCAGTCCTGCTGGTAGACGTAAATGAAGCAGATTGAGATCTCACCGTGGTTGCAAGCTGTGGCAGAAAAATTAGCACCACACTTTCCAATGGAAGCAGAACAGAAATGTAAAGTCTGCCAATTAAATTGGAAACAGCTCTTAATTTCCCCTCTCCTCCTCCTCCCCCAAAGGATGAATGGCTTACTCTTCTGGATGGAACTTTGTGTAATGACTCATAGTTTTATATGGATTAGTGTGAATATGTAGGTGAGGGAGATGCTGGTATCTGAGAAACTATATATAATGTCTGGAAGAAGTGTCCTGGAATGCAGAATAAATGAACATTTGATCTGTTTTTCATGCTGAATTAATGGAAACATAAATGCAGAATATCTTCCTTCCTTTACTCCCTCTCCTCTCAGATACACTCATCAGATACAAAGGAGGCTTATGGTGAATAGAGAACATGCCTGTTATGATAACAGAATTAGTCACTAAAATAAGAGTATTCCCCTTGCCCAATCTGAAATATATATGGACAAGACACTAGGAGCCAGAATGGTGGCACTGCGGACATCAGCAACGAGCATGCTAAGTTTTGTGGTACCCTTTGTGAGGTGGTTATTGTTCTGATAGTTTTCCAGCAAGGAAAGAAAAGCCCTTCCACTTCTTTGCACTGTGTTTCTTTGGTCGGAGGACACTGGTCCGTGCCTTACACAGCAGCTGGAGGGAAGAGCATCACAGACATTGCTCTTCTGGTGGCACTGTGCCACACCTTGTGTTAGACTGTGTCACCGTCATTCTTGCTGCTGTAAAGCAATAGATAAGGCAGCAGTATTACCGTTTGGCTAAGCCAAAATCTTATGGCTATGCAGTCATCTATAGCTGGTAACTTGTGCTGAAAGTGTGGATTCACATGGGGCTTCTCCAGAGGACTGCCAAGTTTTCATCTGCAGGCTCCTGGCTTACCCTCTCCTCTCTGCAACCATTTACTAGGGTAACCATTTACATCTACTTGCATCAGGATAGCTGTTAGTGGCAGGTCTGGGGAAGAATTCGTCTCCCTGTGCTTGGCACTGGTGAGGCCACACCTTGAATACTGGGTTTAGTTCTGGGACCCTCACGACAAGAAGGACTTGTTTAAGGTGCTGAAATGTGTCCACAGAAAGGCAACAAAGCTGGTCTGAAATACGTGTCGTGGGAGCAGCTGAGGTTGTTCAGCCTGGAGGCTCAGGAGGGACCTTATTCCTCTCTATACCTCCTTGAAAGGAAATTGTAGAGAGGTGGGGATCAGTCTCTTCTCCCAAGTAACAAGTAATAGGACAAGAGGAAATGGACTCAAATTGCATCAAAGAAGGTGTAGATTGGAAATATTAGGAAAAAATTCTTCATGGAAAGGGTTGTCAAGCATTGGAACAGGCTGCCCAGGGCAGTGGTGGGCTCTGTCCCTTGAGGTATTTAAAAGACGTGTATATGTGGCGTTTGGGGACATGATTATTTAGTGTTGGACTTGTTCAGTGCTGGGTTAGTGTTTGGGCCTGATGATCTTAGAGGTCTTTTCCAACCTAAGCAATTCTGTGGTTCTAGTAAAAGCCCTGTCAATGAAATGTTCAGGATAGAGAAAAAAAAAAAAAGACAACTTTCTTCAAAGGCATTTCAAACTCAGTCATTTAGCTGTGTTGCTCATAAGTGGTAAAAGTAAGGGGTCAGTGAATTGCAGTAGAGGAGGTCAAGGAGACAGAGGAAGATGGACACGTGTTGAGCTGGAACTGCTGCAGGTACACACAGTAGGGTCTCGACCCTCCAGTTTTGTTTACTCTTCTTAGTCTGCAGCAAAGTCATTTGGTCCTCAGCAAAAATGACCTTCCACATGGAGTTTCCATTGATGGCAAAAGCGAGAGTGAAAACTGTTCTCACACCCTTGTATGACAGTCATACCTTAAAATTGGACCTTATGTAGTGAACTGTCCTTGTTGAGCAGTTTACCAAAAATCTGATGTAGTTGGGTCGTCATTTTTAGATCATTCGACACGGCTTGCTTTAGCATTTAATTGTAGAGACCACGCTTTTACATCTCAAACTTGCAGACACATATTGTGCTAGTGTAGCATTGTTATTAGGTAAGAAGATTGGAAATCCTGAGGTCAGTTCTGAGCTCCTGGCCTCTGCTTTCCTCTGGCAGTATATTGCTCCTCTTCTCTGGGAGGACCCTGGCTGTGGAGTCTCCTCAGTTCTCTGCAGGAGAAAACTTCATTTTTCCTTTCAAGCAAGATGCCATGCAAGACTTACTGTCAGGGTGCCACAATACCCTGGGAACATTTTCTGGAGAAGGGGAAATGCATTTACATTAAAAACACACCAACACCACCACCAAAAAGAAGCAGCTGCTTCTCATATAAGTGTGGGGGGGAATCCCACAGTGTCTTCAGAGAAGTAGACTTATTTGGTCATGTGCAATATCTCAGACCTCCCACCATCACACATCAAGGAGGTCTGACTTCCATTTTAAAACTAGTACCTGGCATGGAATAGTTATACTGAAGTCCTATTGCCTAGAAACCCAAACATGGACACATCCAGAATTCATGTCGCTTGGTGTAATTTCTTGAAAAGAGTTTAAAACTCCAGTGTTTATTTTGGATCCCCAATGCAAGGCACTGGAGAGTATTTTATGATTAATGAGCTTTTCTGCATATGTTTTTTTGTGCCTCTTGGCATTTAGTAGTCTCAATGACCTAGCTTTTTACTTCATTTCTGTCTTGTTGGCATTCTCATCAGTAGTCTCTCCTGAGATGCAAGAATCCTCCCTCAACCAGCCCGTCTCTCCTTGGCTGTGAGGATGCACTCCATCACTTATGTAGCTTTTCTGTCCCATTCCTGCCATCACTCCTTTTGTTCTCTGCTTTGGTACAAAACAATTCCTACTACATGTAAAGCCATCATCCTCACCTTGAAAACAGGATCTGGTTAAGATGGGGAGCAGCATTATACTGGAATTTTCGGCCTTGCCAAGAAGAGGTTAATTTGGGTACCAGGAGTCTGGCCACAATACTTGCTGCTCAGGGGGAGCTGGGTTTGCACCCCAGGCTGGCTCCCCACGCACAGCAGGCTGGTGGTCCCAGTCACTACAGCTGCTGTGATAGCAGTGCAGACCTGTCCCACACTGAAACACTGGCTGTAGGAAGAACCGTCCTTCACCCGCCTTTCAAAAAAGGAGAAACACCAGATAAAAGCACATTGTTCTGGTACTCACATGAGAAAGGAGTTTTTCCTCTATGGATCTGTGTGAATTTTATGGATAAGGAGGGGTTTGGCTTAGACATGGGACTGATCCTCCATCTAAGACAGTGTGAGGAACTTATGACACTAAAGATAAGCAATTTATCCTTTCAGATGGGAGCTTTCTCAACTGGTGGCAGGCTGTATATGGCACATCAATCACTCTGCCTCCCCTGGGGTTTGTCCCTGCAGCTGCAGACCATGTGCTTCTGAATGTTGCGTTCACCAAGGAGGTGGGGGTAGTATCTAACCAGCTGTAAATCAGTGAATCACGGTAGGGGAAATTATTTCCCTTGGGTAGAGGAATGTTGTGCTAGAGCAGAGGCTGAGTTTGGCAGGCGCTCCAGTGGTTCAGGGAACCCATGCCACTACTCTGTGGTGGCTCACCTGGGCTGGAGAAGGGACTCCTGGTTGTCAGGTCCCACTGAATAAGTCCCGGGTGCTTCACAGCCACTCTGAAACCATCTATGTCATTTCCTCTGCTGCTTTGACCAAGGTGTGGAGGGGCTGGGCAGGAAATGTGGGGACAGAGGGCTGAAGCACGAGCCAGTGTCTCTGTAGAGCAAGGAGATGGAGGACTACTGAAAAATAAGGGTGTGCTGCAGGTCATGTGATAGGTCTCCAGGGACTGGAGTGTGAGAAGAGCATGTTTTGCTTCTCTGTCAGTAGGACTTAGACTTCCTTTCCTGCCTCTCTCCTTACTTGGAGAGTAGTCAAAAAAGAAGTTATCTGATCAACTTGGCAGAAGCCCTGCTTGCTGCTTCTGCCCAGCTGAAGAGGCAACCATAAGTTTTCTTTTTTTTCTTGGCTGTTGATGCATGAGTGAGTTCAGTCTATACCAGTTTGTTTTGCTCATATACAGCTAGTCTATCTACATAGTAAATATTTTTTGTCTTTCTCCAAACCCTGGATACAACACACCTGTTTGTTACAGTGATAGGTGTGTGTTGATTTAACTAATTGTCCTAAAGGGAGGAAGTCAGCAAGTAGATGGAGGATTTTAATTTCTTTGAAGCCATTCAGGAAAAGCAGCTGGATTTCTATTCTGCATACGTCCTTATTCCATCCCATGCTTGACTAGTTTGGGAAGTGCTGTGATGAGCACCTTCAATGGTGAGATGTGTCACCTGCGTGAATGGCTGGGTGATCCTCGCAGAGGCTGCAGAAGAAAGTGTACCTGAATGTCTGGGGCAGAGAAAGTGGCTCAGCTTCATTTTTATGGAGGAAGCCTTAGAGGTTTGAATGAGTTTTTTCTCCATCCTGGTGAGTAACCCAAAAGAATGAGGCCTTCCAGGATAGAAGCTATTGGAAGAAGTTGCTAGCTGACAGCCCTGTGCTTTGGGGCAAAGGCATCCCCAGAACTTGGTTTCCAGCATGGTAAGGGGAACGGAAGAGACAGGATGGGGTAGTTTTTCCTGTGATTGACTAGTATTAGTCTTTTTGCACCTAGCCCTGAAGCTTCTGTAGCTTTACTTCCTGAAGATGATAGTGAGGTAGATCATGAGTGTGATCTGGGAAGGCATTTTCTTGTGTACAGTATAAACTATTATATTGACAGTATTTCCTCTGAATGATGCATTTGGGAGTCTTGTAAAAAAATGTAAACAAAAAGTACTACTCTGTGGGGAACACTTAGCTTATACAGAAATGAAAATGAGCAAAACTAAACGCAGTGTATTACATTCAGCAGACCACTATCCAATATCCAGTGAAACAGACAAAGGGCTTGCTGTTGATAGGAGACACCTCATTGACCTGTGCTGCTTTAGGGTCCCATCTCCTCCAAATGGAATAGAAGAGCTGTAGTGAACATTAACACAAAAGCAGCCGTTCCCTGTATGGGACAGCAAAGACCATGCTCACAAGCTGTGATCCAAATAATGAAACAGTTTTCACTGTGGGTTTTTGGTGATTATTTCCTTTGCCTGGGAAGGGTGTTGTTTGAAAATCGACAGCTCATAAATATGTAGTGAGGCCTTGGTGCTCCAGGCAGTATTATACTGCTCTGAAAAATGTATGGCAAAGCTGTTCCAATATGTTTCCTCTTGGATCCTGAATACAAGGAATATCATAGAGGTAGAATGGTACATCAGTACTTGCTAGTGAAATGTGGAAGATAATGTTGATTTAAAGAAATCACCCCTTGGGTGCAAATGCTTTCAGTAGGTCAAGGGGATGGCATAGTCTGGAACAGGACACAGCATAGAAATAAAGTCTGAATGTGACCATTAGCAATTGAGTTCAGCAAGGAAGGTATCCTATTTTGTTTATACCTCATGGATTGTACTTTTCATTTCTTACAAAACCTCAGATGTACCACTTTTAAAGTGTTGGACCTTTGCTTAGTAACACCATCTTTCTCAGAAAACCTATACATAATAGCATTGTTTTGGACACCACAAATCTTTGCTTGGGCTACAAACATGTATTTTGGATGCAATGTATTTGTGCATGGAGTTTTATATAGCAATTGTCCTCTCTGCTTTTGTGGGTAAATTTTTTAGCACTAAAATATTGAGCTGCAACACTGTGCTTCATTGTTAGACTCCCTGACCTTTGCCTCTAGTTGGAAAGGGGGCAGGAAATCTTTGTTTCCTAAAAGCTGCCTGAAGTCACAGAAGAAAGCAGTATCCCTTCTGCTAGCAACATATGAAATGACCTCTTGGTGCAAACAGAAATAACTGCAGCCACATGAAAGCCATGCAGAGGCTTGGCTGTGGGAAGTCAGTGATGATAGGAAGCAAATTAACAACAGGGAACTGGATGGTAATGTTGGTTGTCAGATATGTAAGCTCATAGGTTGGAATAGTTTTGCTTATCAGGATCTGCAACCCATCTCTTCCCAGAGCAACGGCGAGCCATGGAGCAGTTCTATCCTCACTGCTTCAGTGGAAAGACCCAGTTGTGAGCAAAAGAAAGGTGATCTTACAGGGAAGGGAAATCAAAATTGTTGCCTCTTCCCAACTCTTGGATTGTGTAAGAGAACAAAAAGCAATCCAGAATGGTGAAGACAAAACATCTCAGCCTCTCTTGCCAGTTGGAGAACTGCTAATAATGTTTATAGTCCTGGAACAAAAGACAACAAAACAAGTTACTTAAGAAAAGAATCCATCACTCTGACAAAAATAGAGCTTTCAGCTAGTTTTTTGTCTGAGCCTGTGTTTCTCCAGCCAATCAATCCTGTTACTGAATAAAACTCTGGAAATAAACTTAACAAGATTAATGTCTGTAACTATTTGTAAAACCTATGTGTTTCACAGTCTCCTTAAATGAGATTATGTCATGTTTATAATACTTACTCATATTTTGTCTCCAGTCTGGTCTAAAATTGAATAGTTTTCATTAATTTTTCTTGCTTGTTTAATTTCATGCTTAAACCAATAAGTTACAAATCCCCATGACTGCCCACTTATTGTTACACTCGGAATAATTGCACTGAGTCACTGTGCATGGACTCGGATTGCCATAGGGTGTTAATACTTGATACTTAAGCAAGCATGTTTATCTGAGAGCTGGCTCATCAGTCTGTGGAATGCAATGTTTACTACATGAAGTTCAGCCTAGAATTATTGTAGTTAGGAGATGTAACCTGTGATCTTTAATAATGCTTAGAATTAGTGTTGGTATTTTCAGGGTTTTAGGGAAATTATCTGCTAAGTGTGGGAAAATAAATGCAGGGAAAATAAGTGTTAGGCTTTGAGAAAAAGGGGTTTATATGCATTTAATATGGTCTTCCTAAAAGGTTTTTTTTCTTGCCTGTGTGTTGGGGTTTTTTTTATCCATGTAGGTATCTGGTTTTTGTCTATGCTCTGTCTTGAATGTCTTGTTTACCCAGTGGAGAATTTGGGATTATTCAAGCTAATAATCAATTCCCTTCCTAAATTAAAATATTTTTTTTCATGCCCAAGTTTATTTCCGAGCCTTGGTCCAAATGTTTAGTTCCAAAACTGATGTAGTGGTTTTTTTCCCTAGTGAAATTTTCCTCTGTGGCAGAATAAAACCCAGGGAAACTGGTATTTGAAATGCCATTTCACCTTCATTTATTTTGCTAATGTGTTTTCAGATAGTTCAAATGCTGAGAAATTTAGTGGCAGCATCACCTGCTGGTGTGTGTTTTACAAAAGAAAAACAAATAATGAAGGGGGTTTAGGGTTTATTTGCACCTTCTGCTGAGGGGCTGTTCTCCACTACTGAAGGAAGCAAGTGATGTTCTGCCAACTCTTGGCAGGCAGGTAAGAACAGGGAACCCTTCCCCGAGCAGATTTCCCTGCACCAGCAGGTAAGCAGCTGCTCGGCTGCTCCGTGGGGTGTGGGCTGGGTAAAGCCTGCAGAGCTTCTCTTCCTTGAGTGGGGTGGATGATTGCAGGTAGGACTTTGTCAGAACTGATACTTAGGTTTTAGCAGAAAAGCACCATTTTTTTTAAACTGCAGTGGGTCCATAGTTCTTGCTTTTGGGATTACTAGTGAAGTGTCAATAGCAGGCTGGATGTCATTTTTCGTCATAGAAGCATCTGTTCAGTTCCTCAGATGGAGATAAAGCAAACTTAGGATTGGAAATCAGATGAGTTTGTCCGTCAGAATAACTGTATTGGGGAGCTCCAGGTGAGGAGTCAGATGGCACTTCATTCTTTGTAAAAACAGAAGGAAGATTTATATGATGTACCACTCTTTCACATTAGTAGTATTTAATGCCATTTAGGACAGTGGCTCCTGAACAAGGTGGTTTTGTTAGCTGGTTTCCTGTTACTGCAGTTATGTGGAATATCCAAAGGAACCACTGCTATGCAGAGACCACTTCTGTCAGCTTAATACTTTGTGTTTCAGTTGGCATTTTTATGTCTGTGTATGATAATTATAAATAATGTCTCTTTTAATTTTTCAGCATGTGTATTACAGTAAGTACATACGGAGGAATGGACTGGAGACATCATAGTTAAAACTATTCTTTCATTTATATACAACTGTTTGATCTCTTGTTGATCTTTTGCTATCTATACAAAGAATGCTTTAGTAAACAACATTGATTTCATAGAGAATGTAGAGGAATATGTAGTATGTGTACAAGAGAAGTTTACATATTTTTTCCCACTGCATTATACTTTTTTTTAGATTTTAAGCACTTTGCATAATTCTTAACAGCAATAACACATGGAGCATACTGAGATATTATACACATATCATTTGTTCTTGGGAACCAGTATAACATATGTGGGTGTCAACTGTGTATCACTGTGGTTTTTAACCAATTTATGATAGTTTTGTTCTGCTGCAAAGCCTAAGTATGCTGGAACCAGGATTGCCGCCCACTTTAAATGTTGCTAGCAGATAGCATTTATTTCAGTGATTTTAAAATCTTAGCATTATGAAGTGGTTTTAAGAGGCTTTTGTCTTTTTAAAGCAACTTTTATATTTCATCTGGGTAATATCTACCACCGTTGGTACTGGAGACCATTCTGTAACATGTAATGCAGGTGTGGAGTTCCACCACGTTAATTAATTCCACTGAGGTCTCGGACCTCCTAGAAAAGTAGAGTCATCCCCTTTAACTGTCCAAGCAGGGTACAACTGGCTGAACGTCAGCATTCTCTCAAAGCTGTTGTTGATCATAGAATCCTCATTGATCATCTGGATGGAGTCCAGGAAGCCCATCACTTCGAGGAACACATGTGTCAGACCATATGACCTTACATAATAACCACACACGTGAGAAACCCAGAGGGTGGGTAATCCGTGGGATGTCTAGTGTGATGCTGGCAGTGGGCTGGCAACTGCTTGTGCTGGAGAGATTTGCAACTGACTACCTTGTAGTTTCTTCAGCTTTCATTTGTCCTCCTGCTTTTCTTGTCTAGCAGTTAGGCTGGGAAAATGGGAAATATGGCTCGTGCAGTCCACGCAAATGTTTCTGGGGGAAGCTCATGGATTGTTCCTGTTGCCTCCAGTCAATTCTTTGGCTGAAATTAACTTGAAGATTAGAGGAGAGGATACAGCCACAAACGTGCACACACAAGCTTACAGAACAATGAACATACCCAGAGAAATTGCCCAGAGTAAATTTTTTTGTGTCACGTAAACAAACAGATCATAAACATTCAGCGCCTGCTTGTTAAGTTTGTTTGTTAGGTTACCCTGTGTTGCCTAAGAGCTTAAGTTAAAACGCTTACCAGTGGTGTGCTTGATCTTCGGGGATCTACTGATAGAAACAGGCTGAACCTCTTCACCCCTTCTTCCGTTTCTATATGTGTAAAATGTAGACTACCTGCCTTTCCCGGGGCTTAGAGAGGATTATTTACTCCTTACAGCCGGCTTTGGAGAGGAGAAGCACTAAGCAGGGTGGTGTGACGTATGACTACTCTGATGGAGATGGGGACAGAAAGGCACCAGGGTGCTCCTGGAGAGGGAGGAGCATCAGCCGGTGAGGACAAGGTCAGGAGAGTCCCTGCGTGGGCGTGTGGGGGTGAAGGGAAGGCCACTAGCGGCCACAGGGAGACTGGAGTTGCTTGAGGCTGGCTGGCCCTGCTGGGACATATGCAGCCTGCTCTTTAAAGCAAGCAGAGTGAGACAGGCAGAGGCAAAATACCCACAGTGTTTTGGTACTTACGAGCACAAACCTGTTGGATTTAATTAGCTTATGCAAAATGAACTGTACCTGAGACCTGCAGGTGCTGGGCTTGCTAGGTGAGCTCAGGTTCTGGCATGGGTGTGTGCAGGTCCCTGCACCCTCCATGGGCTGAGGGTTGCTGCCTTCAGGCTCCATCACCCTGCCCCAGGCCTCCCTCAGAAAGCCTACAAGGAAAGGAAAGCCTCCTCATTTGCCATGATCCAGCACAAATTTGGTGTTTACCTGGAAAACCATGCTTGGGTTCTGCTTGACTAAGTCAAAACTTGGTTCATGACAAGTTAACCTTATGTAGCTGAATTTGGAGAGCAAATGTTCACCTGGCTCTTCACACTCAGCTGAGCGTGTTTCTTTCCTTGTGAGGTCTGTGCCATTCCTGTTAGTCTCTGTTGCCTCTGTGTTCACAGAATCAATTAGGTTGGAAAAGACCTCTGAGACTGAGCCCAGCCTGTGACCAAACACCACCAAGTCAACCCAACCATGGTACTGAGTGCTGCGTCCAAGTCTTTCTTTAAATACCTTCAGGGATGGTGATGTCACTACCTCCCTGGGCAGACCATTCCAATATCTGATTACCCTTTCTGTGAAGAATTTCTTCATAATGTCTAACCCCGACCTCCCCTGGCACAGCTTAAGACTGTGTCCTCTAATCCTGTCGCTGGTTGCCTGAGAGAAGAGACCTACCCCCCACCCAGCTGCAATCTCCTTTCAGGCCACTGTGGAGAGTGATAAGGTCATCCCTCAGCCTCCTTTTCTCCAAGCTAAACAATTCAAGATCTCTCAGCCCCTCCTCATAGGACTTGCACTCTAGACTCTTCACCAGCTTTGTTGCCCTTCTCTGGACCTGCTTCTGCACCTCAATGTCTGTCTTGTCGTGAGGGGCCCAGAACTGGACACAACACTCAAGATGTGGCCTCACCGGTGCCAAGCACTGGGGAACTCCGTTGAAGGGATGCAGCCCCATGCTGCTTGCTCTCCCTATCAGTAGCTTCCCCATCATCTGCTGAAGGGTCCTGGTGGCTTTTACACCCCTGCCATGACTGGTTCTCCTTCCTGCCTATTCCCTTCAGCATCCTTGGGGATTTAACTCCGTGTAGTTGGGCTGGATAATCCCCAACAGATAAAGCAGTGTCTGAAACTGGGGTGCAGTGAGCTCCCACACTGTGCAGAACAAAGGGATGTCCAAGTGCATCCCTGCCTTCCGGAGGACTTCAGATCTGTATGCTAAAAATCAGCTGACTTCTTGCATTAACTCAACTTTGTGTTGGTTTTTTTTCCCTCATCCCTCCCAAGTAGACAAAAGGCTGTAATATTAGAAGAAAATTTTATAAATCCAGGGAGAACACACTTCTCCTTGTACAAATTAATGGTCTGTAATAACTACTGTGTAGGAATTGATTTTCTGCAGGTAACAACTTCATGGTCTTGATATGATAAAGTAATAGAATTGTGCATTTTGTGTGTAACCCCTACAGTATTTCAGGGCTGTGATAGAAACAGCCTTTATCATGCAAGAATAACAATCGCATTCCAACATTTTTAGGTTTCAACATCAAACACAAGAGCAACAAAACAAAAAATCTGAAATTCATTAGCCGTTTTCATCTGAGTTTGCCAGGCCCCACGCTGTAAGTGTGGTGGTACTTCAAAGACCATGACAGTTCAGTTTAAAAAAAAAAATTAAATAATGTCATCCTCTTGAAATATTAGCATAGGAGAAAAACAAAGGAAAAGCCTCTCTTAGCATCTGCATCTGCGATGGGTGGATGATTCCTTTGTCATCTTTGTCACCTAAACTTGCGACAGAAAACCCTGGCACTTCATTATCATTAGGCTTCTTGCTGTCTTTTTTTGAAGCAGCTGGCAGGCTCCTTACTTTCCCCATGTAGCATGAACAGGGAACCTCCAGCTCGCAGAATTCCTGGGAGAATGCACAAGGAGTTGCATAAGGGCAGGGAGGAGCTGTGAGGTGTGATTCTGTTATTAATGGGCTCACTTAGGCCTGGGGCTTGTTGCAGCAAGAAGTAGGGCTTGGAGGGCAGGTGGTGTTGGTTCCTGATGTAGAGGATCAGCACTGTGATTCTAGACAAGCAATGCCATTAGAGTGCTTTTTATGTCCTCCTCTGCATCGGCTGAGAGAAAGGGTAGAGCATGTAGAGAACTGCTGGTTTGCCTGGCTGCACTCAAGTCTCATACTCATTGAAGTAAAAGTTGGTTTCTAGAGCCTACATAAAATCTACCCATATGTCTGGGTCCCTCTTCTGTGCCTTGGACAAACTAAACTTGTGGACACGGATTTAGGTCTGAACTCTGGCTAACCATTTGTATGCTTAAAGCTGCTGGCAGCCTGAGAGGATGGTCCTGGTCTGTGAAGGGAAGGAAACTACATTGTGATATCCTGTTTTGAGGGAAGCCATTGGAGAGTGTGACCTCAGGAGGTGCCAGAAGAGACACCAGTGTTGATACCTACTTGGGTCACGACAGACCTAGAGGGGGAAGTTGGCTTCCCAGGGCAGCAAGAGTGGGCATGGATCAGGTGCTGTGATTCTCCTGGTTGCATAGGTTGTGGTTCTGCTGGTTTTACCCAGAGCTGTTTCTTCAGGGGAATAGGACTTACCAAAGCCATAAGTACCAACTGGGCTGGCAGCAAGCAGATGCTGTTGACGTGTGAGCAGGGCTGCAGGGCTGTTACCTCCTCTTCTGGTGGTGAGGGTAATGCACTTGCGCCCCATCCCTCCCTGCTTACATTACCAGCGCTGCAGTTCTGCAGCCAGCTCTTCTCAGTGTGGCATTACAAGTCTCCTCCATTTTTATGGCCACATTTGAAATATCTTGTTGCTTATTATCTGTTAGTATCTGCTTTTCATCACTCCATCTTTTTGTGTGAATGTTGTGTTGAGTCTTCAGTATGTATTTAATATTTCTTGAATGTTACATGTTAATTGCTTCCAATTTTCTATTGCTTCATCTTTTGGCCACTTCAGCGTAAATTATTGTTAGAGCTACCCTTTTGTGAAATGTGTGATGCCTGTTCCTATTTTTCTTGTCAGTTTTGTTTAAATACTTGGCATTTTAAATAAACCTTCTTGCCTTATATATTTTGTTTAGAAAAACAGATTCCCACTGAATCAAATATGGGAATTTATTTAGTTAATAGGGAGACTGTGGTGCATTACTGACTGTAAAACAGACTGTTGTAGCCTACAGCATTAAACTGAGAATGGTGCATTTTTTGAAAATTGAAGTTTGTATCTTGATTCTTTTATTTTTTTATATATATAT
>VZTE01000540.1:57116-83570 GCA_013397775.1 Eulacestoma nigropectus
ATATATATATATATATATCTCGGGTTCTCAAAAAATTCTATTACTGTTCTTCATGCAGAATTTCACCACAGCAAATGACATGTGCTATTCCCCTAGATCTTAGCCTTTGTATAGGGAAAAGGGCATAGAATCATCATCATATTGTCTTCATGTTGTATGAAAAGGTTCTCCTTCAAAAGGCTAATGAGGGAAACTGGACCTCAGCAAGAAAAATGCATCAAGGTAATGTGTCCTTGACTCTGAAGTTTGTGTGGTGCTTTCTTCAGTGGCAGAGGGAGCTGCTGGAATCCTTCTGAAACACTGCTGAGTGTCCTTGTCCCAAAGACAGCTCCTGGAGGATGTAGGGGACAGAGCACAGTGCAAAGTTTGGAAGTTGCAAGAGACTATGAGAAGGGAGTGACCAGCAAAGAAAGCTGCATAGATGGTGATAAGTTTTATCTCAGCCCTTTTACAAAAGCCTGAATTCCCCTCAGATCTGTTGGTGGCAGAGTGACAGCTCTTCTGAGTGTGTCCTTTCCCTCTGAGCAGTGAAGGATGGGAAACTTCATCCTAGGATGTGTGGGAGCTAGACCAGATGAAACAAAGGGTGACAGGAAGCGTCCCTGCTGCAGTGTTGCAGTATTTTGTTTAATAAGACAACTGTGCTAGGACTGAGAGGTGCTGATGCTTCCCCACAGTCTCAGACCACTTCTTTCCTGGCTGGCTGGCTGGCTGGCTGCTGTGCAAATCCAGGTCCTCCTGTTTACGCTGTACAGAAAGTATTTGTTGTGAAGGGGATGTGCACACAAAGACTAGTGTGAGGAAATGCAAGATCTCTCAAAGATAGCACAGAATTGTTTCTTAGTGGGGTTGTGGTACAGTATGTCATAATGGACCTTCAGAAAAGTATGAACAGTATTTGCCTCGGTGTCTTAATCCCCTCTCCAGAGCGGGGAGTGGTCTCCTGCCCATGCACAGCTGTTCTGGGCTGGAGCCTCGGGCTCCACTGTAGTAAGCAGCCTCTCTGCATCCTGCACCTCATCACTTCCACCCTTGAGATTTTGTATTTAATAACAAGGCCACTCGCAGGCTGAGATTTGACACTGCCTTTTGTAAATTAGTGTTTTGAAAGGAAACCAGTGGACTTCGCTGGATGCCCATGAGTTGGTCCAGGTGCTTGTTTCTAATGCAGACAGTAGCTCATTCATGGGCATAACCCAGAGGATGTAGTTGGTTGTACCTTTTTTTTTTTAACTGAAAAAAGTATTTTTGTAAGTTATTTTAAAATGGTATTAAGTTAGAAAAAAAAAAATCAAGCAGGTGCCATGCCTGAAACATGTAGTGCTTTTAGTGTTTCACGGCATATCTGTTTTCTTGCTCTATATTATTGTTCCCCACAAAAGCAAGTGAGTTGAACACACCAAGAAAATGACTGATCATAATAACCTTTAAGGTGCTCGATTATTCCTTAGGTTTATGCTGCTTTGGGATGGCTGTTGGTTGCATGCCGACTGCAAAAAAAGTTTGTTTATCTTAATAGTTGCAAAACAAAGAAGTGCAGGACCAAAAAAATGGGTTACTGTTGAGATGTTATAACCCAGAAATGAAATATAATTATGCTAAAAATGCCTTCCATTTCTTCATAAAATAAATGAAAACAGTGTTAAATAAGGATCCAGTTATTTTTAGAAATTTCTAGAAAGCTTAGAATGCAAGGACATGAGTGTGACAGCTACCAGCCCACTGCAAGACCACATGGAAACATTTAATTAAGAGACTGTTTTCAGATTATAGGATATTATTTAAAACCCATTTCAGCTTGTTTTTAAAACCAGTTATTTTCATCGACTAACCTCTAAACACTGCTTATTTCTGCTTTGTCTGCTCTGCATGCACTGAGGCTGGGAGAAGGCGAGAGGGGCACTGAAGCTATGGGTATGTGCCCTGTGCTGCCGTGGCACTATGCACCAGATGGTCCCACCCTGCAGCTCACTTGCTGCTTATTCCCTTCAGTTTCCCAAGTCTTACTAACTTTTTCTTCTATAAATCATGAGTTTCCTTTCCTAGCAATTAATCATTTCGCTTATTTTTTGGTTCTATATTTAATCCTTCCCATTCATCAACTCTCTCATGCGTTAATCTTCCAATATTGGAAGAGATGCATGCATTTCTGTGCCAGTTCAGGTCTCTGTCTGTATACCCCAGTTTCCTCTCTTTGTCCAGGTGCCTTAGGAACAAGATGCTCCAGAGGAAGGAGCAGTACTCCTGCCCCACCTCAAATGGCAAATACAACATCCTGACAGCCTGTGGTATCTTCATCCCTTAGTAATTGGGTCAAACTGGAGAGACAGGAGATGTTTGTGTTCTTTTCCAATGTCTTGCTGAGATGGGAAACTCATGTCCTTTTTCTTTTTTAATCCAGATGGACTCTTGGCCTGCCTGGTATAAAAGGAAATGAATTACTCTTGGGTAAATTGCATGTTGTATAGAGTATTTTTTTACATATACTGAATTTTTATTTGGGTGAAATTTATTTTCTTCTCGAGTTACAAGAAACACAATCTCCTGTTTTATCATCCCAGTTTATTTTCTAAAACATATGTTTTAAGCAGACCAAATGGAGCATGCTCTCCAGAACCAGAGCACACCTTCCTGCCTCTCAGCAGCACTAGGGCAAAGGTTCTGCTGTCTCCCCTTTTTTTGGACACCCATTGCCGGAGAGCCCATGTATGGGAGGGCCAGGCACTGGTCCTGTGCTGTCCTGCCACCACAGGAGGGCAACCCAAGCCATCCCTGGTGGCACCACAAACTGCTGCTTAAATTGGAGAGGTGTTTGTCAAAGGACTTAAATGCCACCACCGTGTGGATGCATTCCTTGTTTGGTTTTTTGAGAGATTTTTGACAAAACAAGGTAGAGACATCTATCAGCTGAGTGGCCTTCTTGAATGTGGGTAGGCCAAGGGCTAATGGCTGTAAACTGAAAGAGGATGAGTTTAGATTAGATGTTGGGAAGAAATTCTTCACTGTGAGCTTGGTGAGGCACTGGAACAGGTTGCCCAGAGAAACTGTAGATGCCCCATCCCTGGAAATGTTCAAGGCCAGGTTGGATAGGGCTTTGAGAAACCTGGTCTAGTGAAAAGTGTCCGTGGCAGGGGACTTGGAACTAGGTGATCTTTAAGGTCTCTTCCAACCCAAACCATTCTATGCTTTCTGGATAAGAGCTCTTTTGTTCCAAGATGCACCTGCAGCACATATGTAGACTGCTTTATTTTACTTATATCTATGAATTCTACAGAAAACTTTATAAAAGTCACATCATGTCTCTTAAGTGATTCTCCCAACTAGCCCCTGGCTTAAAAACACTTCACGAGAACGATGAGGGGGCGTGCTGAGGTGTTGACACCTGCAGCATGAGTTGGAAAGACCTGAGGCTCCTGTGTCCAGTGGAGTAGGGCTTCCTATGGAACCAACCTGGCCTGTAGAGCCTACAAGAGGGTGTGACAAGGGGGTTTATTGCTCTGGAGTTGAATGGGTACATGTACTGCCTTATTTTTGGCAACATGTGCTGCCAGCATCTCTTATCATTCCATGACTTACTCAGACATGTGAATAACTTCCCACTTCTCAACTGCAGGTTGATAGTGGTGTCCTTTGTGGACTTATGTGAACTCCTTTAGAGTACATAGTGTTGCTCTGCCTTTAGTGTGTGTACATAACTGCTCAGATAAAATAAATTCATTGTACCTCACTGCAGCTGTCAGTTGAAGAAAGCTGTGCATTTTTCCCTTGAGTTTTGGGATAATTTTTCTCCAGCCTTTCCTTCTTTGAAAGTCCTAGTAGCATGCTACTTTTTAGATCTCTCTTTCTTTGCAGAGGAAAAATCACTTTCTGATTTTTTTGTGTTCAGAATTATGCAAAGGAGTTGCTGAACATAAACATGCAACTGTAAATGCCATAGAAATGTACTCTACAAAGATTCTACCGTTAACTACACCAAAGAAAACCAAAATGCTAGGTTATTCAACTTGAAGTCACATGCAGGAAGTGACATTTAAATTCTTACTCATTTAAAATTAAGCCACCTTACCATTTTCCTCTTCTGAAGTGTTGAAGATTTTCCATTAGTTAAACGGTTGTCTTGCAGGACTTCAAAAATAAGTTTTTCCATTATTTTTTTAAAAGCTTGAGCTGTAGGGCTTTTTAAAAATGATAGCATGCATGTGAGTGTGAGAACTGTGTACATTTAATTGGCTATTTGAGAAGCTGTGCTAGAAGACTGACCTCAGAAGCATTAGGAAATGGCAGTTCCACTGCTTATATTTACACTTCATAAAAAGTATTGTTTAATTCTTGGAAGAAGAGGGTGTTTCAGTCTTGCTCAGTTTTTGTCTTTGTTCTGGTTTGCTTTGCTTTTGTTGGTGTTTTTCCTTGTCCACTTCAGTGCTGGAATATAGTACTGAAACAACTCTGTGGTTTATGGCTTTTACTCCAAAGTTTTTCGTTTTTTCATTGTGTTGAGCCTTCTGTAAACAGATTTTCTTGAATCCAAACAAAAAGTGAGGGCTGTGATGTGGAGCCAGTTTTGGCTGTGAAATCATCAGGTTAAAAGTCACTTGCATACATCCAGTCCCGGGGCAGTGGGCTTGGGCTTGCCCAAGTGTTGACCTTCCCCCACTGCTCCCGGCTGAGCTCCTGCCTGGATAGTATCCTGAGCCGTCGGCCCCCTCCACCATTCCAGTTGTCTAAACAAGCATGTTCTTCTTAGTTTTTGAAGGAGTATTGCTGGAGGAATCATCTGTCCTTCCTCTTTGTTGGAATTGCTGATCCCTTTGCCCACTGGTTGCGCTGTGACTTGAGTGCAACTGCTGATGCTCTTCCGAAGCATGAAAGGACAACGCATTTGTTTCGTTTCTCAGGTATCTGCCTGAAGTATTTGATACTGTTGAAGTATCGAGATGTTATCTCAATCACTTTTGTACTTGAGCATTTCTCCGTTGCTAGGATTGAAAACAAAACCACCAAATTTGAAGTATGAACTGTCTTTCAAATCAAGTACAACATTTAATGTACTTTCAGCTGGTAAAATCATCCCAAATGCTAACTGATATAATTTTTATAGTTACTGTTCAATCTTGTTTATTAGATTGTGTGTGTTCCTTTTATCTACCACTTATCCATGACATCGAGGAAAAACATGTCTTCATTTCCTGTATATTATTCTGTCAGCCAGAAGTGTTTCCTATTGGAAGATGTTAAAATACAGTCTAACAAGGAAAAAATAAATTAAAAGATACTCTGTTAAGAAAAAGGGGAAAAAAAAAAGCTAAAATCCTGTTAAATAATTAAGATGCTTTGGGCTTTATCAGGATTGACAGTGTTCTTGCCATAATATACATATGCAAAAACTGTAAGAAGTTTAATATTTTATAGCAAGGATAACTCCAAACCCTAAATCTACTGACTTGTTTCTATGGTAACAAATATTGAAATATGTCTAGCCAACACTGTAGGTTCCCCCTATTTAATTTCTGACTATGGGTTCTAGGAATTCATTAAGGCTGTAGAATCCTTTTAAAATTGCTACATTCTGTTGTAAAATTCTCTAGGATTAATGTTGAACACAACTCTAAATTTTAACATAAACATTTCTTTGAAAGAGATTTCTTAGCAAGTGAGGGATTAGAGTTTTATTTTAAGATTGTATGTGCATTGATCTGGTATTTTTGTTCTTCATTGGCAAGTTGAATTTTTTTTTCTCCTGTGCATGACTATACTGAAAAAATGGAGTTTCGGTCTATGGATTCTGTTGAAAATATTGAAGGCTGCTTAACTGGAGCAGTCTGGCTGGAAGACAACAATGGCATGAAGTCAGCACCTGCAGGCTTTAGTTTAGTGGTCAGAACTTCTTGGCCAGAGCTACTTTTAAGGATCCTGTCCTACTCTTAATCTTAAAATGATGATTTACGGGGAGCTTCAATCTTTATTTCAATTAGTTGCACTTAACTTTTTGTGTATTACAGAGCATTTTCTAAGTGTCTGTTTGACATCTTCTGGTTGTTTTTCTTTTAAGGGCAGCCTGGCAGTGTTGGGAAGTAATCTGTAGTGTTGGCTGTGAGATTCCTTTTCCCCAGTGGTAACTGAAACCACAAGCACCTAGTCCCAGCTGTAAGAGGAAAATTTTGAAACTTTGAAGTGAAACATCAGGTTGATGCAATATTTTGCATCTGGTTGACTAGCCAGAGTTAGATGCAGCTGGAAGCATAAAGACTTCCTCCCTCAGCCTGCGGGGACTCTGGTTTCTGCTGGCATGGAGTAAAGATAATGAGGCAGGAGAAAAAAATTTCAGAAACTGAGATTTGCACTTAACAGCTGTGTTTCATGAGCCCATGGTTATGGACTAAATGCATGTTTTCTCATAGGGCTAGTAGCATCCAACCTTTTTTCCCTCAAAGAGACTTATAGCAGGGGACTTGGAAATCACACCCAGCAACCTTAACTGATGCCTCATAGGGCAAGGAGGTGCAGCTGGCAGTGACTGGAGTACTCAATAAAGGCAGAAGGTGGTGTTCAGAAAAAGTGCAATTCATTCATTCGTATCCATCTGGAGCAATAAGGAAGAAAGTGGGCTATTTATTGGGCAAAGGATTATCTTCACAGTCTTATGTGAAAAGGAGTGATTTCAGTACGAGCCTGAGGCAGTGATTCCCTCCTAGTGCTGGAGGAGCTGACAATTCTACTTACACCTCAGGCAGAGCCAGGCTGAAAGAAGGGGCCAGTGTATGTGCACAAGGAAACATGGAAAGAAAACAACAGATATCGATGCTATTTAACTGTATTGTGAGAAAAATATCCTGTCACCTTGCAAGCCCTAGGTAAATATACAAAACCTCTTTTTATTACCTTAAACAATATGTAGAAAAATAATTGAGGCAGTGTTGAGTGAAGAAGTTGCTTTGGGTTGGATATTGGAGGCTTGAGAGACATTCCTGTGGGATCATTCAGGGTGCACTGTGGCAGGCACAGTCCCACCACCAGAGGCTTCCACTGCTGGGACCAAAGCCCCTTCGCAGCAGGCAGCTCCAGTGACCTGACCAGTGCCCTGCATGCGTCTACACACACCACACTCATACAGTCCAATGAGATTTCCTTACCAGCTCAGCATCAGATTTCCCCAGACATCTGGATCTTTAAAGCAGTTTAATCATGTTGCAGTAACACAGAAACAGGAGCCTCACAGAAACAAAGGAAACCCTGGGCTTTCCTACGCTTCCAGTCTATGTGCAAGATAGTCTAGAGTCTTCCTGCTGATTCACTGGCGCCTGCTGTGTGTCCGAGTGTCCAGTCACCTGGCTGGCACCACTGGTCCCTGTGCCTTCTTTTGTGCAAGGGGTTGACGGCACAGTTTGTGGCCTCTTGCCTGGCGCTCCTACTACCCAGGGCACAACCTGCAGCTTTCAGACTGAGCTACCTGCACTGAATGTATTCCTTAGCAATCCCAGCTGTCATCTTGCTTCACTTTGGTGTGTATTCATCTGACCCTGGCCTGAGATACTCCTTTTTCTGCCATGCATGTCCTGTGGTGTTCTTTGGACTAGCATGGGCTGTGGAAATAGGAGCTGCAGAGTCACCAACAAAAAATATTATCAGCCTCCCTATGTCATCAGTGAGTTGTGTCACGGTGCTGTTTGAAAGCTCTCGAGAGTGTGTGCTTTGGTGGTACCCAAAGTCCCTGGGGTTTCTTGTGCTGGGAAACGTTATGGCTGTTGCGGGAGTTTTGCCTTCATGCACCCCTGCACCATGCAGTCAAGAACAGTGATGTCCACTCTCGTCAGTATTTTGAACTCTCCAGGCTTTATCCCAAGTCTGTGGAAAGACTTTTGATCTCTGCAATGGGCTTCACCCAAGGGGCCAATTTAAGTGATAGATGCATATTCCTGTTACTCTGAAATGATGCTTTTCTGCAGGGCTGCCTTTTTTTATTCCTCTTCTTCGTCTTTTCCTTTTGTTTTAATGATGAAGTTTCCCTTTATTGAAATAGAAAAGAAAACAACCTCCAGTCTTGTAATGACAAGGTGAAACTTTGTCTTTTCAGGATATGAAGTCTCCATATGTATTTGTAGAGTACCCAGTGCAGTGAGGGTTGTGGCTGAGGTGAAAGCTTTTTTTATTTGCTTTTTTTACTATCCAAACACAAATTCAGAAGAAAATTTTCTAAAGGAAACTGACTCTAGACTTGCTAGAAACAAATGAAAAAAATTTTCTCTTTGATTTCTTGGGTTAAGTGTGGTACTTGGCAAAACCATGGATATACTCCAGCCCCAACTATTTGTGTATGTAACAAAATGATTCTGTTTTGAGGCTTTTTCACATCATAGTGGTGGACTTGTCAAATTTATTTTCAGGAAAAGAGAGTAGGATTATACATGTGCATGAAGGCTGTGAATACTCCCATTCCATTAGGCTTGTAATCTTCCACAGGCAGAACAAGTTTGCTTACTATAGCAAGGCCAGTTGGTAGCTGTCAGGAAGCTTTCATGATGGACAAATATGTCCACACCAGTTTTTCCACCTTACTTTAAAACATCTGGTATATATCAGGCTTCTATTCACCCTTTCTGACTCTTGGAGCTGTGAAATGAGAAAGCAACTTGTATTCTTCTGTGATCAACTTTCACGTTTTCATATGGTCTCTGTGCAATCAGACACATCAGAATATGCTTTGACTTGCTCCTACAGTTTGAAAAATACTGTACTGATGAACTGTGTAGTAAAATCCTGCAGAGAGGGAGCACGAGTTGAGGGGAAGCACACATGTGGTAAGATGCCAGTGGTTGTATGGACTGCTCAGCACAAGGCAGAGGCAGAGTTCAAGCCATGATTTCCACTATTAACCTTCACGGTGTTCATGCAGAAAAGGTAGTCAGTGTTCTTTTGCAGACCGAATGCTAGTATTTCCTCTAACATAAGCATGCCTAGGAAGATGCATACCAGATGATTAAAAAAATAATAGGCAGCGTGAGTACATGCAGAGAATACCTGCTTTGTTATGGGAGCATGTGCTTCCTGCAGGAGTTACAGCCCCTTGTGAGAGGAGAAACAAGGATTTGTAGAACTGTATGCCTTTTAAATGTCTGTGAGTTCTTAGTGCTTTCCTGAAAGTGTGGGTAGTTGTATTTTTTCTGATAGGTTATTTGGAGGCCTAGAGTTTGGAACAGAAAGTGGATGGTATAACTCCATAAGGCCTTTTATGTGATATGCACAACAATAATTTTACCAAGAGTGTCTCCCTGCCCCATTTCCCAGCTGATTAAAAATTCAGTTTCTTATTTTTGCGTGCTCTGGAGGCAAAATTTTGAGAGGTCAGGGGTGACTCTGTTGCAGCTTCTTTTCTGTCCTCAATTCCCTAGCCTTATGGTGAAGTGTTTTTCACTGTAGTTGGTTCTGCCGTAGTGGTTAAAGACAGAAAATGTTTAGCTTAAGCCTGAGGCAGCTCAAACTTTGTGCTGGATTAATTAAAAAATAGTTCTGTGCCTTCTGCAGCAACAGTGTTTGGGAGGGGAATGGAGGAAGGAGTGCTGTGCACTGGGGACAGGAGGGCTCATCATGCCAGCCAGGATCCCTGCTGTCTGCCAGAGATCCTGGCACTTAAGGGCGGCATGTATTTTCTCCCAGGTCTGTCACAGCTCCTGGAGCTGAATTTTGCTTGCAATGGTCTGTTTGTAAGGGAGCTGTTCCACTATCCCAGTGGGTTTTTTTCCTTTTTAAAGTTGTTTCAACAATCCCCTTTTCCATCCTTGGGGGGAAAAAATAGCCCTTTGGAAGAGGGGCTAGGTAACCACGGTCTGTGCTTATCCTCCATGTTATGTACTTTGTGCAAGTTAAAAGGCTTGTTCTGCCTTTCATCTTGTGTGCTGTTTTCTGCAGATATTTCCTAACTTCTCCCATGACGTTTTTGCCTGTTTCTTCAGAAGATTGTATGGACTGAAAGAGACTATTGTTTCCACAAGAGTGCAGGCATGTGCACATCGGCTAATCTGGTTGGTACAGGACTTCAGGAGTGGGTGTTGAACTGAGGAACAGGGTTGGGACGTGTGTGCCTATGAATTCTTGTGAACAGCGTGCTCTCCTGTTCTGTAAATAATATCACAGTTCACCTTCCAGGTTTACCATTCATGTTTCTCCAAAAGTTGAATTCCCGTACTGTGAGATGTAAACAAGGAAAAGGCATACGGGAAAGTTGCAAAAGTTTTGGTTAGGAGAGATTGAAAAGCCGATCTGGTTTTCAGTTCTGCGCCTGGATAAGTGTCAGCTACTTGATTGTGTGGAGACTCAGAACATTTGTTTTTCATAAACATCATATGTTTAAAATTGATACTTCGTTGTCTTTCTAGTGTTTTCCTTCCCCAGGTTTGAGTTTTCAGTTTTGAAGTGCAAGATAGGCAAACGAATGCTTTTTAGCCTGGTGTTTAGGAAGAGGCAGACTTTGGTAGTCGAGGTGCATCTGCCAGCTCTTGAGAAACTGCAATCTGAACCTTGCAATTGCAGCAAACTCTTTCTGCAAAGCACTTTGGATACAAGACATCAGGCGATATTCGTTGGGGTTTTTTTCCACTTGGATGATATCACCAGGGAGCAAGGAAACCCCCAGTTGTTGTTTTTGTTTACAACCAGCATTTGTCAGATGAAACCTTGCCACATACTTGTTTCCCGTTTTGGGAGCATTACCTAAAAGATGATGGTGCTGGGATAATTCCAGCTTCCTAGTGGTGACCCAGATCTCTGCTGGCGATGAGATCTCTATCTCTGCTGGGCACAGAGCAAGAGCAGCAGTTGTGTTTTTGACTGCTGATCTGCGGGCATGTTCCCATACAGTGTTTCCAGGCTCGTCAGCAACCTTGCAGTGCCTTGGCTATTGCTGCTGACATGCCCTTGTCTGGTGGCAAAAGGCGGGATTTTATTCCACAGTCTGGTTTCATGTAGGTCTCGTAAGAGTGTGTGAGGCAACTTTATGGTGTTTTTAAATACTATTTTAGAGTATGAGACAGCATAAAAGTCCTCGTAGGTTTGTTTGGGTTTTTTGCAGCAACAACATTGTATAACTGACAATTTGCTGCATCTCAGCTTTAATACAGTTTCCTTGTTTGGTCAGGAATAGTTGCTGCTTGTGAAACAGCTCCTTGGAACTAGAGGGTGCAAGCTGGGAAGACTGACACTTGCTGGTAGTTTAAGAATTTATGAGGATTTATTCTGTGGTTTGTTGATGGGATTTGGTTGGCTGAAATGCTTTTTGATGGATGCACAGGAATTCCCAGGTGTTGATAAAAGCACTTGGCAACAGTCAATCGAAGGGGATAGAGAAGAGAGATAGTGAAGTGAGGAGGACTCAGGGGATTGTCTGGTTTCTTTTCATCTATGGGCTATCATATTTAACAAAGAGCTTACAGCTTCACCCATAGTCTTGTGTGGTTTTAGCACTGCTAGACCAACCTGCTGTGTTGGCTGTCCTTGAAGGGTTTTTCCAATGCTTCTATTGGATGCAACATGGGTCAGCTTCCTTGCTTCACAGCCACCTCACTGTTTGCCCAAGTGATGTTTCTGAAACTGCATGTTCTTTTCAGCAGCTCATGGTCACAGTATGGAGCACTGGAAGCAGTCTGTGAAGCTATCTCTTCCTGTCCAAGACTCCTTTTGTGCTAAAGTCCTTGCTGCCATAGCCAGGAATGCTTGAGACATGTTTCTGCTGACAGTTTTGTGCTCTGCACTCCCGAGGATTGGATGTAGGGCAGTTTGGAGGGTTCCTCACAGTGGAACTCCCTATTTACAGTCAGTGAATTCATTAGAGCACTGAATTATTTACCTTAAAGAATTCAAGTCCTGAATTATTTACCTTTAAGGTCTGTCTTCCTGTGTTGTGCATTTGGTTGACTGTAGACCTGTGCTCTGTTATATGCTATGAATGTCTAAGGTACCGTAATATCCAAGGCAGTTTCAGCTATTTACTGTTAATTTTATTTACATACACAAATGCACTGCAACATTTCAGCTGATATTTAAGGTCCCTTCCAACCCAAAGCATTCTGTGATTCTCTAAGTTCAGAGTGGCACTCTGTTATAAAATAGATTTGTGCAGATCTTGTAAATGCATGGACAGTTTTGAGTATGTCATCACACTCTTCTCTTTCTGCAAGTCGCCTGCCTACTGCCAGCTGTAGCTGCAAGCCCTGGGCAAACTCCCTATTCAGCATCTTGTTTTTTCCCTGCTGTCCCCTATTTGGCCCAAATTTTTATTTATGGCACGGTACTCAAATCCTACTGAAGAAGTTTGTCATTTCCTCATGATCTTACTCTGTTTACCAGAGTCAGGCTTCAGGATTTGACAAATGATTTGGGAAGTGCCACTTCTCTTTACAGGAAGAGACTTAAAACAAGAGGACAAAGGATCCTGAGGATCTTACAGCCTTGCTGCTGAGATGTCTCCGTACTGCATAGTATTTTGTATACTGGAAATACAGTTCCCTTCTGCTGTGACTGTTCATGACTTTTAGTTAAGAGAAGCCAGGGTTTCAGGTTGGTTAGGAATTCACTGTTAATGGCCACTTGAGGGATACTGAGTTTAAATGACTGGTGTAGTGCTTCATTTGAGCTGCATGGCAGCTCTCCAAGGCACAGCTCATCTGCCTGGACGCTGAGAGGGTGGCAGGGAGTGTCAGGGTGGCTGCCATCCTTGCTGCCAACAGCTGTTAGAGTTGTCATGCACTCTTATCCTGAAGCCCTGATGCACAGCTCAGGTACATCCCATGTGCCAAGAGTGAAGGCAGCCGCAGCAGGTAGCACTCACCTGCCACATTTCCCTCCCTTTTGAGGGATGAGTGCTTGAACTTATCCATGTTCTCTCTTGCAACATACCTGTGGTACACCAAAGATTTTTGCAGGAAGCAAACAAATGGCAGTGTCCACTGGCATCATAGAATCTTGAACCTGATTCTTCGGCAGTGCTGCAGCTGCACAGCCACCATGCAGCCCTCCCTGCCTAACCCCAATTCTTGCTCTCTCCCCATTCTACCTCCAATTTTCTGTCCCCATTAAGTAAAATTTCTTGCTTGACATGTTTTTCCCTGCTGTCCCTTGGCCCAGCTGGGGCCAGGCTGCTCTGTTGCCTGCTCTGTTTTGAGCATAGATGACTCCAGGCTGCAGCAGAGAGGTCACCTGGATCAGAAGACCCTCCTTGCTTGGGAGGTGGCCCTGCCCTGGTTGGCAGCAGATGCCAGAGGCAAAGGTCACCTCTCTTCTCCGCCACCCTGGACTCGACTGTGTTCTTTGCTTTGTGTGGCATCGGGCTAAACCCAGGTTTAAACTCTGTTCCAGAGATTGCCGGAATTTGGTCTTTCCAGCCACTTTTTTGGGAATGTTGCAATCAGACCACTGTGACCAAAATCTTGTGACAAAACTTTCTGTCGGTTGTCCATGTCAACAATGGACAGAGTATGCCAAATGCTTGAGCCCTGAAACGCAGGAAGGGTATCGCAGCCATATCCCCCACCTTGTGCTGTGTATCTGGGTTTAATTGTGTATGCCCTTGTGAAAGTAGGCAAGGGATCATGTGCACATGGTTGAGTTGCATCTCTTTAAGTGAAGGGGTTTGTTTTGTTTGCTTTCAGAGAAAGCAACAAAATACTGACATTAATGGAATTTCCAGTACTGAAAATTCAGTTTCCTTTACTTATGGTATGTCTTCTGGCCATTCAGAGAGGTTGGGTGCGGGGGGTTGAGGTTGTGTCTTCAGCTGGGTTTCCACCATATGGGCTTTTTTCTTCCTTATTTAAATGTAGAAATGTCTTCTATGAAGTGTATTGGCAGAAGAATTTGACACTAAAGCTTAAAGCTACTAGTATGGGAAGCGAGGAGTAAACACAGACATTAAAAGACCCTTTTGAGAATTTTAAGTGGAGTCACTACATAAATAATCTTGTAGGTTCAGAGTACGGGGAAACTTTATGATTAAGTAATCTACTGTCGATGCAATTTTGCAAGTATTATTTTTACATCATTGCTGTGGTTATTAGTGGCATGTATTTGCTGTTGATACTGAAAGAAATTTGATTAACTTTCTCTCCCTCCGTATTTCTGCTTTTGGTGGCACTGTCTGCTTGGCATTGGCCCCAGTGCTGCCAGGCAGGATGCCCTGGGAAGAGGGCAGAGGATTTGGGCATGGGAGAACTGTGTTCTCCTGTGTAGCTCTACAAGTGATGGGCTGTGGTATCTCATCTGCGTATCCAAACTGGTATCTGTTGCTTCTATTTGATCAATGAGTGATTTTGGGGAAAGGACTTTTTCTTGTTTAATGTTTTTATGAGATGAAGCAGAAAACAAAAGACCTGAATATCTACTGTGAAACTGCTGTAATGCAAATAATAGATAATTGCTTGCAGTTAATCAGTTTTCTCTTTTGTGTTGTTTTTCACACAGAGCAATGAGGCAAGAGAGAAGTTTTTAAAAACAGAAAAATGTGATTGCATAAACATCGTTGTTGGCAGGAGGACTCGGTGGATTCAGGTAATAATGTGACACCACTTTTTATTCTGTTTTAAAAACTGGCTGGGTTTCAGGCTGCCAGTGGCCCTTTGTCAGGGGCTGAGGAGTAGAGAAAGGTGGCAAAGTATAACAAGACCCAGTAGCGTGCTGTTCATTCATTCAGACCAGATGAGAGGGTGTGGGTGTTCCCACAGCGCTGGTGGTTGCTGAATAGGGGAGTGATGCTGGGGCTGCAGTAGCTTTCTTCTTTATGTCAGGCTGTTGAATCTAAGACTGGGTTATTTTGTTTTGTTGGGGGTTTTTTAATGGGTTTGTTTTTAACCCCAGGAGATTCTCTCCTTCAACTTCTTACAGCTGCATTGATATAGGCAGGGAAGCTCTGTGCCTGTTTCATGGAAGAAGGTCAAATGATTATCTGTCCCTTCAGACTGCAAAACTCTGAATCTACGAATATTTCCCTTGAATTCCCCCTTTAAAAGGAATTCTGGATCAGAGCAGATCATTATCTGCTGAAAGACCCAGACCGAGACCTTTACTGCTTTAGAGAACTACTGCTGGTTGTTTTCTGTGTATCAATGAAGACAATTTCTCATGGCATGGTTGTAGGAAACCTGATGTGTGATGTTTAAGCATACTACTAATGTTTGCAATGTATTATCTTAAAATAATGGACTTTAACATATTTAGATCCTGTTTTGTAGGAAAAGTAAATTGCTAGCTAAAACGCATCTCTTATGGTTTTAATAATTTTATTTATTTCCCTCACTGAAGGGGAGTGCAAAATGAAGGCAGAGGGAATTTACAGTGCTAATTGCACTCCACGTTTGTAATTGGGAGCAGATCCTGTCCTCAAGCTTCTCAGGCAATCTTAGTGAAGTCATCAGGCTTTTCACAAGCATATGGTTTTCCCCACGCGTGTTTGATTCTAGGATAAGGGCCTACAGTGTGCTTTTTCGTTCACTGATTTCTCATACAGAGGAAGTTTGAAAAATATGTATCTTTTCCAACATAGACTCTTGGTTTCCAGCAACAGTTGAAAAGGTTCTGCAGTATTTTATTGAAAAATAGATCAGCGAAGCTCATTGGCTTAGGCTGAGCTGTTTCTAACTGGCAAGTGCATTTTCTTCATTAGGTGAAAGGTGGGGAAAAAAGCAGTTGTGGCTTTGCATTGCTGTAGTCATGACCAAGAAGGACATTTAAAAAGGATGTGAATGAGTGTGGATTTGATATTTCCTAAAGCCAGCTTCTTTTTAGTATTAAATTGCATACTCCAGGAAGCTAGTTGCTGTATCAACATTGGTATAATGACACATTATTAAAAAAATCAATATCCAGCCATAGAAACAAGTCCTGGTGTAAGCAGTCAGGTGCTTACAGCTGTGATTTGTATGTATTTGCAAATGTAATGGGCTTTTTTTTTCCTCATAGCACTGGTAACTTGGATAAACACTGTATGTGTGACTCATTGCAGAGTATAAACTTATTTTAAAGGAGCAAGTGTTGGATTTGCTGAATATCCTATTGCTTGCGTCCCTGAATACTTACTTGCAATAGGTCATGATTAATCTTAAATTGGCCAACCTGAGGGGAAAATTACTGCTGATGTCCCATAGGCACTTCAGAAACAAACGGAATGATGGAAGTGCTTTAAAAACATAAATAGTAGTTAGAATTCATAAAATCGTAAAGCAAACATATGGTACAAGGCCTTCTGAAATATAACACTTGAAAGCTTTTTTTATCGTTTCAGAAAGAGCTTGTTTAGTTATCACAGGAAAAGTAAATATTTTCATTCCTTTTTCTTCAGCGCACTCTCATTCCATTCCTCTTTCTCTTCTTCTTTTTTTACTTCTTTTTTTTCCCCCCAGAGCCTTCTTATTTTGGTGGGATGGGGGACCAACATCTGATATGCATAGAAAGCCTTACTTGAGAGCAGGAGACAACACTGCTAGTGGTCCTCCTGTTGTTAGGTACATTCTTGAAGTCCTTTTGCAGTGTCGGCACGGAGCTGATGTAATCCAAATTGAACACTCCCTGTGCGCATGTGTGCATGAGCGAGATGTGATGGGCACTGCAGCAGCTCCTGGACCACTCAAGAACACACTTATTTTTTAATGTGATACCCCAGACACTGGTGATGAGGGATGCAGTCCCTCTGCATGTGTATGTACACATGTGCAGGGGTGTGAGCTCACGGAGGGCAGCATAACGCAGTATCCCCGCTCTTCTGGTGCACCTTTGGTGGGGTGGCCGTGGTCTCCACTGCCTCGAGCCATCAGTGGGACAGGGAGGTGAAGGTGCTGCTGGAAAGGGGCGAAGGAGGAAGATGGGGAGCAGAGGAGTTGGGAGCCGGGTGGGGATCAGGGGCCAGGGAGGAAGACACAGCTCCAGAGGGAACTACTCTGTGCTTTGCAGTTGCTTGTGTGGATAGAAACCAGATGGTGCGCTGGAACACCCGCTCACTTGGGCGGCGGCGGAGCCAAACATATGGTTAATGGTTAAGAGAAAGAGCTTTTCGAGCCAGGGCTTTGCTGACTGCCTCGCATTACAGATTGTTGCAGTGTGTCGTTACATTGCCAAGCTAAGTGCTTAATACCCGCTGCGGGCGCTGGGCAGGCATTTGCAGGAAGGATGCAGAGGCTCCCTGGTCAGGGCGGGAAGCTGACATCACGTACGGCCCCCTGCCACACCCCCCCACGCCCCCTTTCCCCTCTGGAAACCCTCTAAATCTCCCCATTTACAAGCCCAAATCCTACAGCAGGCAGTTTGCCTGTTCTGAGTGTCTAAAACATTTCTTTCCAACAGCGTATGGTTGGTTTTGCCTTTTTTTGTGCCTTTTTTTTTTTTGGTCTTCAAGCAGCTGAATTCACTGAGGCTACAGCACCACACTTACATGTCCGGCATCCGAAGTTCCTGCTCTGGGATCTTTGGGCGACACCAGACCCCATGTTATCTAAGGAACTGCTGAGCTCATTCATCTCCTTTTCACGGCCCGCTTCCTTTTATTTTTAGCCAAATCCGTCAGGCCTGACAGGCGGGTAATTTGAGCCAGAGAAAGGGCAAAGCTCCAGGTCCTTTCCACAAAGCAATTCTTCTCCTCCCTCCTGGGAAGGCTCCAAACTTGGCCTGCTCCAGGCAGATGGATTTGTTGAGTCATGTGAGATCATTTACACAAAAACACAGCGAGGCAGTGAAAAGGAAAAAAAAAAAAGGGAAAGAAAAAAGAGAAAAAGGTGGGGGGGAAGGGGTGGGAGAGCGTGCACTGCCGGGGCTGCTGCGAGCGTAGGAAATGTGCTGCGAGGCAGCTAGACAGAGGAATGCAGCAGATTCATTCTTGTATAAGGTAATGTCTCGTTTACAGTACAGGGTGGAGCCAGCGCGGAGGAGAAATCTCTCGAAAACAGATTACTCATTTAAAACAAAAATCCTCCTTAAAATAAATAATGATAATAAAAAATAATAATAATAATAAAACCAAAACAACAACCCAACCAGCAAGCAAGCGGCGCACACGGGCACGCAACAAAGGCGGCGTTGTTGACAGCACCGGATTACAGTAGCGGTAAACTCCAGGCTGGGAGGTTGCTGGAGGTTGCTGGAAAATGAGTTTGCTCCATGATGCAACTGGAGTTTGCTTTGTCTGGCTGCCAGTGCAAGCGGTGCGGGGGAGACTGGGAGCCCAGCGGCAGCAGGGCGCTCTTCTCTCCATCCAGGGGTGGTTTCAGACAGTGGGGAGGGATGGAGAGAGCGGTTAACAATCCTGAGCGGACAGGCTGGGGGGGCATCGTTAACAGTGAAAACGAGGGGGGATATGCATGGAGGGGGAGGAAAAGAACCTCTTCTTGTTTGGGTTTTGAGCTGGCTGTGGCATCATCTTCATTGCATCAAGGAGTAAATTGCATTTATTCAGTTGAATGTGAATTTTGTTTTCATTTGCAACCTGAGCTAACCCCAGCATGTTGGGTTTTGGTTTTTTAAGTGGGTGGTAAGAGAGAACATGAAACTTGGAGCTTTTCAGATCTTGTTACATCCTAGAGAATTAGGTTGGGTTAATTTATGCAGTGTTCTAACAAGATGCGTTCAAACCTTTAAATAGACTGTTTTTAAGTATTGTTAATATAACTCCCAGTTACTCCAGTTTTCTTAGCAAGGCAGTATCTGAATGTTACTGTTTTGTCCCAATGGTGATTAAAAATCAAGAATAAAAGTAGAAACTGGAACTGGAAATTGGTGGGAAACATGCAATGAAACAAGTCCAATGCAAAGTATTTCCTAAAATTCTCAGCAACAGTTAAGGAACTTGAGGGAGCATGTAAACAAGGGGTTGTATTTTAGCATGACCCTTTCCCCTGCTGAGTAGTATCTTCTGCATTGCTGACTCCACAGCAATGTCTGTTGAGGTGCTTTCCTCTGGGGAGGGGAGGGTTTGTCTGGAGCCTGCCTCCCTCTAACTTGACCTTGCCTTTCCCTTTTTCTCCTCCTGCTTCTTTTTTACACTTTTGTCTGAAAGACAGCTGGCTTTCCCAGCCTGCTTGCCCTGCTGGGCTGTGCCGCTGAGCACAGCACGTTTGGTGTGGGGAGAGCCTTCCCTTCTCGCGCTTAGGAGTTTTCTCACTTGGTGGAAACCTTTTGTCTTCTCTGTCTCTTGATGAGGCCACCTCGTTACTTATGTACAAGGAGCACTTGGCAACACTCCAAGTCCCAGCTGGGGTCCTGCACTGCACAAACCCGCCGTGGGGTCCCTGCCCATCAGCTGATGTCTGGTGTGAGGATCTGCAGAGGGGTAGAAGTGTAAAGATGAGGAGTACAGCCAGGCTCAGGACCTAGAGGCTGCAATAAGCTGTAGCCTGCAGCACAGCAGCCTTTAATGGGGAAGGGCTGGAGATTGCTCCGAGATCCTCGGAAAGGTCCTGGAGAAGGACAGCATTGTTATTTATTCTGTTTGCATAGTTACTGTAACTTTCTTTCCCTTCTTCCCCAAAAACCTAATCATCCTACATTTTCTGTTGCTGTGAGCAACATTTCCTGTTGTTACCCAGAGCTGCAATTCCAGTTAAATTCTCACTTTGTAAAGCTAATCTCCCAGCAGTGGGTGTAGGACTTCCAAAAGAAAAGGCATTTGTGAAGAGCCAATTTTTAAGATTTTTGTCTTAGTGGACAATTCTGCAAAACTCCTTTTTTAACTATTCACGTTCATTATTGGTTGAAAGCTCTAGCTTCGTCTCTATTTATGGCACTTAGAAGACTTGTAGGTTTTTCATTCCCCTACAGAGTGCCCCACTCCTCAATGTCTCCTTTTTCCGCTTCAAAGATGCCACGTGTTGCTTTTTGCATCTGTACGTCAGACAACCAGCCCGACTAGACAGGTTTCGGGAACTGTTCATGACCTGTCTATCGGGAAAATCAGCCTTACTCTTCCTTCCCCCTCTTTCACAGCCGCTCAACTTCCTCTCCTTCTTCTAAAAGTGTGTTGATGCTATCAGCCCCCTAATTCTTTTATCTCACTTCTCCTATCGTTTCCATTCTTCTGTCTGTCTCATGATTAGACTAGAAATTTCTCTGCCGCTGCTGGCCTCTTCCCTCCTCACACGTACTGTGCTACTGCCTCCTTTGGGATCTGGGGAGGGATGAGTATGGAGTTCATACATGTTGAATCATGTCCTGTGCTTGGCATCAGTTTGCACAGGTAGAGGACATTGTCTGTGGCAATTTTTCTTTCAATTAGTAGCTTTAAACTACTAATTCTCTCCATCTCAGGTTGGAGGATGAGCAGGAGGTCCCCAACAAGGCTTGGTAAGGGAGGCACTGAGAACCTCCTGCTGAGGTTGCTCAACCTTCTCATGTTGTGTCATGGAGAGATGCTCTGGGAGAGAGGTAACCCTCTATACCTGATGTCAAATTATCCTCTTGACGGGACAGGATAATGATTCTCTCTGTCAGAAAACTTCAGCAAACTTTATAGTACTCTGCAGTGATATCTAAGGTGAATGTGGCAAGCATTCATTTATGGGACTTAGGAAATAACCTCAAAATAAATAAATTCCTAGCCTGCCTTCCCCCTAACAGAAAATTATAGAAGTTATAGTGTAGTGGCGGCAATTTCCTCTTTGTCATGTGTTCATCTAGAGGGTGTTTCAGGGGAGAGGCAAGATTTATTCTAATCAGATTAATCTAAATTTCTGTGGAGCTTTATATCTATGTAAATTTTTCTCATCCAGCAATGAATTGGTGCAGTAGTGAAGTGCAGGACTGTTTGTAATGTGTTTGAAACCTAGCTGTTTTCTGGATGCAGCCAAATCCCATTAACTGTAATTTCCCCGCTTTCTTTTTCCTCCTGTCGAGCCTTCTGGATACTGCCTTTTCTTAACAGCTTGTTTGTAGAACCTGCTCCGAAAATCTCCCAGTGGCTTCACCCTTCTCAAAGCAAGGGAAACTCTGGGAGCAGCTTATTATCTGCTTATCATCCAACTTCCATTTCTGTTAGAAAGTCTCCGTCGGCCATAGACCAAACAAGCTTAAATCTCCTTGCCTTCCATGTGGTCAAGCACAGCAGAGGTAAAAGTTCTTTTGGAGATTAAACTTTGCAGGTTGGTTAAGTGATACATCAATCCAGACAGCACTTTGTGTGTAAAATTCCCTTGAAGCATCCTTAGAGAACCTTGAGAGTTGTCTGAAAGATGCTAGCGAGGATGTCCAAGCACCCTCTGACACTGCCTTTGCAGTAGCAGGTTTTCAAGTCTGTGTTAAAAAATACCAAGTTGTTTTAAGGCTCTGTTCATTTCGTTAGCTTTTCACCAATAGTTCCTGTAGCATTACTAACTGCTAATGTGATCCTTTAGTTTTTTGCCTTGTTTTTATTATAAATTAAATTGGTGTCAGCAAAAGCTGCTTCTGATCAGATGCTGTAGAATTTTTTTTTTTTAACCTCTTTGCAGCCTTTGTACGATTAATGGGAACATACTGTTGCTTCTTGATAAGTTCATTCATGTTTAATAGCTATTTGTGAGCCATATTTGGCTTTTAAGTGGATGTATCACAGCTCTTGAAGCATTTTGGTGGCTAAATAGCTGGGATTAGACACTCCGGTTGCTCTTGCCAATTGTTTTCCTCTGTTCATACTGAACTCTGTGTGTTACAAAAATATTTTTAGTTATAGCCTTGTCAGATTTGTTTAAGGAAAAGAGATGTCCTCATTTTTCAGAGTTTATCTGGGAGTGAGTGGAATTATATTAATGTTTTTTTCTCACTTGATCAAATTCTAAGTGCTAAGATGAAAGGCCCACTATTACTTGCAAAAGTAAGACTTGCTTTTGCAGGAGTGGCGTAATTTATCTTCTGTATCTGCTTCACTAATTGCAGCCTGTAAAGACCCTAAAGAGTCCCGCTAGTCAACAATTTCCTTACTGCAACCAGTGAAAAATCAGATTTAAAATGCACTTAACTGATGCTCCGTTCTGCATTTAATACGTCTTGATTACTGTGGTCACAGCATAAATAAATATATTTGATTGCTTACTGGATCATGCAAATGTTGGATGCCTTCCTCCTTCATCAGAATACTCCTTTTATCAAAGATAGCTGCTGTCATAGAGCCCCAAGCTGTTGATTAGGTAAAAGGGAATGCCATACATAGGAAAATAAACCAGCACTCACACGGTAGCTTCTTAATAGAAAGTAACGAGATTTCTGTTAGAAAATTCAGCTTGTTGTTTTCTATTTGAATACTTTTTCAAAATTAATAATAAAATACTGAAAAATAAACTTGTTATGTATTCTGAGAGAATGGCATAAGTAATTAACTTGGGATATCTGTCTATTTGGTTTTGGGTTGATTGCTAATTGGCTTCCACATAGTACCATGAATGGGTTTAAAGCTGCTGTGGTGGGCTTGGACAAGTCTGGACTAGCTCAGACTCTTTGCTGCCCTTCTCCATGCTGTTCACTATGGTTAATAGTGTCTGGAGGGATGGCAGAACCCGGGTAGTTATGATTAAAGAATTCTTCTCCTGGGATGCACCGCTTGGACACAAGCATCAGTGAAGCCCTTTCTGCAGCTGGTGACGTCGTAGGCAGCAGGACCACATGGGGAGGACGTCATGGGTAGCACTGCGCTGCTGAGGGTACGGGTGGCACAGCCAGACCTGCTCAGCTGGCATCGTGAGAGCGAGAGGTTAAAAGGGTAAACCACGGTCTGAAACAGACTCTTGCATCTGTCAGGTCTGTTCTTGGGTGACACTCATTTGGTTGCGCAGTTCAAGTGCAGCAAGAGTTTCACCCCTGCCCACAGGCTGACAATCACACGCTCAATGGGAAGTTATTTTTCTGCTGTGTTTTGCCCCCTGTGAGTGTTGTCATTGGACATAACAGCAAATTAAGGCACAGAGGTTTGTGGGGCATCATAGCCTGTTCACCGTTTAAAATAAATCTTCTGTGATTAATTCTCTGTGGGGCAGAGGGGGAGAGGAGTTTGTGCCCTAAACTCTGGAGAATTTTTAGTATTTAATGCTAAGTTTAACCCTGAAGCATCAGTGAGTTAAGTAGAGCTCAAAGTGCTGCAGTTAGCCTTCATCAGGAAACACTGGATAGCATTGCTGAAGGAGTGGTGGCAGCAGGGAGTTCCCATATGCATGCAGTCCCACTTATAGAAGAACTAAAGGTTAGTATTCCCGAACAGAAGTGGAGATACACATGAGTGGGTGACACATATTTTGGTTTTCAGTACAGTAGGTGGCAGGAGAGACAAAGTGACAGCTTGGCTGGGGTGGCTGCTGGTCCACGTGCCGCATTAACAAATGAAAGTCTACGCCCAGTACTGTGGAATAAATGTGACATTGTATTGCCAGGTGCTTTTGTGAGATCTGTCGTGTGGTGTGATCAACACAATGAAATAACTAGATGAGAACATTAGACACACATATTGCAATGTCCCCGTGTCAAACGCCACAATGTGCACTTGTGATGTTTTCCTACGATGTCTTTGGTACATGTCAGGGACTAGAGGTTTTTTGGCAGCCTGCACCAGTCACAGTTACAACTACTCATTTTCTTTCTCTTCCTACATTGTTCTTGGCCAGGACTTGCCCCATTCCCTCTTGTGCCAGTGTTGGTGTTTATGAAGCTGACAATAATCTGCTTGATGGGGTGATGCCGGTCAACAACTAACTAAGCTAAAGATGTGGTGCAACTCAGCAGAAGCTTCTCACCTCATGGTTGTGAAACTAGTGTTGAGGTAAAGAAGTGATAGGAAAAGGCACTGACAAATTCAGGCTATAGAGTGCAGCCTTGATCGACCCTATCAAATAGGACGGAAGGCAGTGAAGTAGACACCAGCGACTTCTCTAAGCCAACAACTGATATACTTCAGGGCTTCTGATCTGCAGTTGCATAAAGTAGCCTTAAAAGCCTGAAAAACTTTTTAAGTATGTAAGAGTCTTTCCTAATGGAGAGGCAAACTGAAGAAGTGAAATTAGTGGCCGTTTCCCTTTGTCTCTTAGACATACGTCTCCTTTTTTAGGTGAAAGGGATATTCTCATCCCATTTCAGTTAAGGTGAACAGATTGTTTTCTTTCTTATGTACAGGAGATTTGGTCTCCCAGTGCCCCCAAGGACAAAACCTGCTCTGCAGCATGTGTAACTTGAGCAATGTCAATGAGATTGTAAAACAGACAAGGTGATTTGGCTCTGGGTTTGTAACTGGAGAAAGGAAGAGCTTTTGTCCATTGATTTATAGGGAAATTAGTGTATGGCTAAAATATGCCCGTCTGTTTGCTGTGCTTTTTTTCCCAAGAATTGTTCCATGAAGGACTTTTGGTCCTGGTGGAAACAACTTCATTGTGCAGGCCTGCCTTAGAGCCAAAAAGAGCCAACAATATTTGACTCATACTTGTCAGAGGAATCTTTAGTATATATGCACTGGCTTCCAGTGATGACTTTAGCCCTCCTTTTATCTGTATTTGGACATAAATTTTGAATTCTGGCATATCAAAACATGCATATATGATGGCCTAAATTTTGCATCTTCCTAAGATGTCAAGCCATGTTGCTCAGCTCTATTACTTATAATCTGTTTCTGTGCCCACTGGTTTTGTAAGATTGTTGTCCGTGTTTTTTCAATACATTAATGCTATTTTCTTCACTGAAGGTGACTGAGAAGTGAACTGGTGTTGAAGTTGTAAAACTGTTAGTGTAATGTAATAGCAAGGACAAGACGTCCTTTGTCTTTGCTGGAGACCCTGACTGCCCCATCGATAGACCTGAGCACTTCATACTGATGAGAAATGAAGGCAGGAACAGGGTGATTTATTGAAGGTCATGGAGGAAACCTGAAAGGTTGAGACCTACGTCTCTTCTACTCCACCCCAGGAAGCTGAATCCTGTGATTTCTGGTATGATGAAGTTTACTTCCTCTTCCCCTGAGAAACATGGGACTCTTCCCATTGGGAAAATATTTGTTCTTGTCACGACAGGTACAGACACACATTTACAAATTTGGAACCAAGTTTGACTCATTGCCACAAAAACAGGCACATTTAGAGAGTAGCTAGTTATAGCTATATTGTGCAGAATGAAAAGGGGAAATGGTCTGAGGGGCACAAACAACAGTTAGTAACTGCTCTGTTGTTGCTTCACATACTCAACTCTCTGAGTTTTATCTGGACCAGAGGAGGGACCTGGGCATACACTGGGTTTAAGCAGCTTTGGGACTGCTCCATCCCTTGCACCCCGGGTAGGTCTTTTTTCATAGAAAAGCCATTTGTAAAGAATGAGACCTTATTGGCCAAATTCTCCTTGAATGGGCTGGTATCTTGCAGATACTGGTATGCTGATAGAAACTGTACAGCTGCAAATAGTTAGTTGGTTCTCTAACCAGGTTTAACTGTAGAGGGCTCTGCTTGGTGAAGAGGATCAGGAACAAATTCCTATTATTTTAAAGCAAAAGCTATCTGAGGCTAATTATGAAAAACATGCCAAGTTGAAATACTCATTTTTTAAAATGAGTTTCCATAAGTAGCTCGTAGACAGGTTTATGCTGTGCTGGAAGAAGTCTGACTGCACTTTAATGTTGATACCTGGATTGGTGGTTAGGAAAAGATTGTTAAACAACTGGAGTTTAAATACCAGTACAGCTTCATTGTAATAATTTCCCCAAAGGCACATTGGTAATTCTGCTAAATAGAGAGTTTAATAGACTTTAATAATGTGTACTTGAGAGACCCTATACACAAAGGAATAATGCATAAAACATTCATTACAGTAAACTGCTACCTTTGCATGTAGAGAGGAATCTGTTGGAAGGAAACTGTTGTGTTGAGTGTGGCAACATGTCGGAGGGTGTTAACAGACAGAAGTCATTGTCACCCCCTTACCTAATTCACCTGCTGTGATTGAAGTTGCATCATTTTACTCAATGGTGAATGAATTATTCGAGGGAGACATTAGTTTATTTTCTGAGAAGTCCTTTGAAAGCCGGTGGGCCATGGTGGTTCACAGGGCTTTGTTTTTCTTTGCTATGCTGATTCAGTGTCAAGAGAAGAGGTACCTGGTAGGAAGCGTAGAATAACCCCATTAAAAAAAAATGACATAAAAGTGTTAACATTAAATCAACAAAAAAGCAACCTTAGCAAGTGGCCCTAAGTGGGTTTAGTGTTGTATTTTGATTTGTTTTCACTGCGCTGCTGCTGATGGCCCTGATGGAGAACAGGCGAGAAGAAGGAAGGAGCAGATGCTTTTGGTAGTACAGTAAGGCATTTATCTCTTTTAATGAGGTAACATCATTAGTGCTGACAAAGTGGGGCAAATCCATACGTGTAATGGACTGCTGCTGTCTTTCAGTAGTGCACAGGCTGTTTTACTTCTGAGCATTGAATCTGCTGAATCACAGGTCAGGCTTTATCTCCTGTCTGATGCTGGGTTGGATTTTTTGGTGGTTTTTTTATTTTGTTT
>VZTE01000540.1:83628-140278 GCA_013397775.1 Eulacestoma nigropectus
CATCTTTGCCTTTAATGTCTGGGAACTGAAGCACTCCAGGATATGTGTTGGGGCAGGCAGAAGTGTACCCATTTTCCAAACATAGGAGCTGATCTAAATGCCACGTGTCTGTTGCAGTGCAAGGACCTTCTCTTTAACTGGAAAGGTGAGGATGGTTATATCTCTTTGAGCCTGATTCCTTTTGTGTAAGATGGCTACAGGTTTTGGGTTGGGTGTTGTTTTTTTTTTTTTTTTCCTTTGCCATCTGCCTGTTTCCTTTCAAGCAGTGGCATAATGTCAGCCACAATAATCATGTCAGCCGGTGACACTGACATTCAGTAACAAAGAGCTGCAGAAAAAGGGAGAGAGGTGGCTGTGGCACTGGACAAGGAGCAGCAGCAGTTGGAGGGAAATCTACAGGTTAGCGCATTCCTCTGTACAAAATCTGTTGCTGTAAAAATTATGTGCACTGCTGTATTCAAGGTGTCCAAGGGAAGAAATGAGATGTGTGCCAATGGATATGTGTCCTCTAGGTCTCACTTTTCAGATGGTAAACATTACAGCACACGACTTGATTAGTATGAAAATAACAAAACTTCAACCAAACAAATCTAAATTTTAAAAAGCTGGGGGGTTTTAATAACATTTCTGTTAAAAATTACTTAATAACCCCAGAACTCCCATCAAAACCTCCACTACAAACAGGCAACATGATCTAGACATTTGAGGTATGCTGTGTGTTTATCAGAGAGCCACAGAGTGATGCTTGGGCATCCGTGCTGATTCCAGGAAGAGAGCCTGTCGGTAAAAAAGATTCTTCTGAGTAGATCACGCACATCAGAAAAAAAAGTGGTTCCTCTTTCTTTTTTTTATCTGCATGCCCCTCCCATCCTGGGCTTCCCAACACCTGCTTGTGGTGAAAGAATATAAACAGAATTGCAAGATTCCTCAGCATTAACTGTTGCCTGACAGTACCAGCTAAACACTGCAAGGTCGTCCCATTTTTCCTCTTCATTGTTTTTTCTTGCCCTCTGCTGCACATCCAGTGAGCCTCTGTAGCATCCTCAGGTGGATCTCCGTGTTTTTTTGCTCTGCCATGAACGGAAAGTCAGTTGCGTTCACCAGAGTTGAAATGAATCCTGAGTTGGGGGTCTCTCATTACCCACCTGTGTTACATTACCTGCACACCGAGTGGGGGGACATGACTGAGAGCCAAATAAGTCACAGCTGGTATGTCCACACATTAGCCTGTACTGAAGTGTAATCCAGTAGCAACACCACTGAGTGGAGGTTTGGGATAAGACTACGTAAAGCTCTGATACTACTTGTAACTTTTCTAAAATTTATTTATTTAACACTGGAGAGATCCAAGGGTACGCTTCAGCGATGCCCAGGGTACAGGCAGCATTCCTCTCTACTGAACTGAAAGCATTGTTCTGCAAAGCAACAATCTCACTAGTGGTTTATTGCTTCCTCGTGCTCCTGACGGTCTTGATCTGGCAGAAAGCAATGGCCAACAGGCAAAAGAAAAGCTATCGTCTTGGGAAAGTGTTAGGGCTTTTAGATATTTTTTGGTTTTACACACACACACACACACACGCCATTGCTTCTCTAAATCATCATTTCTGCAGCACATACCAAAGATTTTCTGTGCTATCTAATTCCAACAGTGAAACCAGAATTCAATTACCTCTCTTCCAAGGTTGGGATTACAAAAACTTTACACCGTCTCACCTTCTCTCTTGCTGCAGGCACTCCAGCCCAATAAACAAATACTTGGCCAAGTTTTTCTGCCCTTTACCCCATTAACTAAAACTAAATGTGTTCTGTGTTGTTGAAGGCAAGTCGTGCCTATTTCTGTTGCTCCAGCCATCAGTTTCTCAACCAGCTTGGCCTCTCAGGGACTGATTAATTTTTATTGACTCTGAAATAGTTACCAAACCTTTCTGTGATTGATGTATACGAAGAAAGTAACATTGTCCAGGGCTCTTAGGGAGAGAAAATAGCTGGTCATAGCCTTTCCCAAGACTACAGATGACCCATCTTTGCTCTCATTTCTCTAATAAAACTGGGGTGAAAGTGTTGTGACAGAGGGCAAAGGGATAGGATGGAAAGGTTTGACAAGTAAACAGGTGATAGTATTACAGGCTTCTGTATTAAGGTTATCTACTCCTTTTTTTTTAATTTTCTATCTTGTGGCCAGTTTATTAAAAATATTTTAGCATTTGGCACCACTTCTCAAGAGGACAAAGTGCAGGTCTGCTCATCAGTACTGTTTCAGGGCAGACTTAGAGGCAATGCAGCCACAGGCTTGGCTGCTTGTCAGGCTTGATGCTTATTTCTCATAGGAAATACAGGGCAAAGCCCTGATAGAGAAGGGCTGCTCGTCAGCAATTGCAGCACTGGTGGGCCAAAGTGTGTTTGCCTGGCTTTCCTGGGTGGTCGACTGGCTCGTATGCAGCACATGGAAATAGATCTTTTGGAATGTGAAACCATGCCTTCTGCATTTCTCCCACAAGTATTTTATAGTTTTGACTGGCATGTGCAAAGGAAATGGAGAATAATAGAAGAAAAAACTTATATAACCCTTCAACTGTGCTTCCTTTCCCTACTAAGGTTTTGCATTTAAAGTAAAAAGACTAGTCTTGTGTTGTTGCAAAAGTCTTTTTTTGAAAGTTTAGTGGAGAGTTTTTTGGTAAATGAGTGAAGAGGTGTTTTTTTTTTTTTTTTCGTCCTGAAACTCATCTCCAGTTTAGATAGTGGATATGCTCAGAGAAAGGGAGTCTAATTCCTGGTTTTACAGAAATAGGTTGTGATGGGACCTTGAATATTTGGGGATTTTTTTTTTGCTGTTCTTTTCTTTTTAGTAAAGATGTTATAAACCAGTAAGTATCTGGGCTTTTTTCAGTCTCATATGTGAGCACTGTATATGGGATGAGGAGGATGTTCTCTCAGTGCGGCTGCCATTCACTTACTAGCTCTGTGGTCATGGCTCTCAACATTTGGTATAATGTAGAAGAAGCATGTCTTTTAGACAGGTCCTTGCCAGCAGGACTCCTTTCTCCCTCAGGTTCAGCTAAACAGCATGGAAAAGACAGCAGTCAGATGTAGAAGTTGTCCTTTCAGAGTCCGTGGAAGATCCAGCTTTGGTCCAACTGTGAATCAGCCACTTAAGGCTGAGGATCCTTGGTACTGCCAGAGAAGTTGCCTCCCTGTAACAAACAGAAGGATCTTTGCCTTGGACGTAAAAGTTTAAAAATACACAAGCATGTGGAAGGGGCATTGCAGCAGTAGTGTTAACAGCATATCTCAACAGCAGTAAAGTAGTGCAAGAGTATGGGGGGTGAATGAGCATGTGCGAGTCAAATAGAAATGCTTGCTTTTCCCCAGTTCTGCCTTCTGAGGTAGCTTCGTTCTCTAAGGACATGGTCCTGGTTTTGTGAAGAATGCCTGAGGGCTCAAGTCACTTAGCTTCTGAGCTTTGTAAATCTACGTATAAGCGTTTTGTTGTTTGCAAGGTGCCTTGCAAACATTCTCTGGTGGGAATGTGTAAAAAGTATACATGTAAAAAGTACCCCTGCCTTTGCAGTGGCTTTCAGAGTAAAGATATACTTTGTTAACTCGATGGCTCCTTAGCCTGCTTTGTCAGCACTGAGCATGCACTGAGATGCTTCCCAGTGGCTTACAGCTCTTGGTTTCATCTAGCAAGAGCAATCTGTAATCCAGAGGTGTACAGGTAAGTGAGCTCTTGAGTGGTTTGTGGAAGAGGAATGATGCATTCAGCATGATACTTGGAGAAGGTGAATATTCTGACAGTTTCCCATTGTGTTGTGCTATTCCATTTCGAAAATTGTGCCTTCCAGTTATCGTCTCAGTAGAGCGAGGCCCTTCTCTTGGGCTCCTGCAGGAGCCCAAGAAGTGTACACTTAATTGCTTTGTGAATGATGTGAAGTCTTGGAATGCAATCTAGCCATTGCTCATTAACTAGCTGAAGCTATTAAACCTGGACAGCAAGCAGGACTGAGTCGTCCGCCCTTGATTGCAGGCAGCTAATGGAGCTGTGGGAGCAAGCTGTGACTGCGGAGTGGAATTGGCAGTAGACTTCCAGCAACCCCCCCTGTTTTGAACTTGCCCTACACTCCATTTAGACTTCTGGCTTTGAGACAGATGATTTCAGTGCAGCGAGGAGGGGGGAAGGCGGAGCATGGAAAGCATTGTCTTCTCAGCTATGTTAGCTTTCATCAGAAGTTAAAAATGAACCAGAATTCAAATGGCTCTGTTAATTTGACATTCAAACCTGCAGAAGCAGAGGGATTTGTCATCTGGCCATTGTTGGCTTTGATTATTGATTGGTTCTCATACAGATGGTTCCATTACACAATATTAAACAAAAAAATTGCCCAAATAATGTGGCTTGGCATCTTCTTGGTGTTTCTTAGCTCTGAGGGAATCAGCTGATCTTTTAAAGCACACATAGAAGTGGTTTGGTACCCATGAAACCCATCCTGTCTTGTAAAAGAGCATGGTAACGCTTTCTTGCGTCTTTACACCACTCTAGCAGCACAGGAGAAAACGAAAATCAATAAATGTTGAGATTTTGTTTGGTTTTTTTTAATAGTAGCTTGAAATAAAATTAAGATAGTTGGGATTTGCCCAGGAAATCGGAAGTGTTTAACCTTTTAAACATCTCCTCAACTGGAGATGAATACAGCCCTGGCTGTGTAGTGTTTACCTTTAGAGCACTCTTGGCACTGTGCTGGAGCATTGTTTCAGATGAGCTTGTGCTGCTGTCTGAATCGCCAGGATCTCATCCTTCAGCACTCACATGCCTCCCATCCAGTTGTACTTTGTGCCCCGCCTTATTTACCTTGTCGGTTTTGCCAGGATCACAGCTTGGTGGTGTGGCTTCGGGCCCAGTCAGACCATCTGTCAAGAAGAAGGGGAGGAGAAGGTAGTGGTTTTGACATGTTGCTTGAAGAAGCACATGTCCAAATGTGCTTTGAAATCTTTGTTCTACTGGCTTGTTCAATACTTTCAAGGTGCTGTGTATTGTGGAATAATTTTCTGTTGTGCTGCCTTACTTTCCCTGTTGTGGAGAGATCATTTCATTTCTAGTCTGGATTTGTACATTTTGTTTGTGCTGCTGGCAGATCCTATCAACACCCACTTTTCACTGATATTTAAACTTTAAAAGATAAAATAAAATCTTTGGTGTCATGGAACACTGACTTGCTTGTAAAATAGTTCTATATACCAGAGATGCTATTTAAAAATATTGTAGGAGTCTAGTAATACATTAGCATTTTATGCATTTCACTCTGAGCAGTCCCAAAGTGCTTAAACTGTAGCGCACACATGCAGCCCTGCAGAGATGCAGTTCCCAGGACAGAGGCTGTAAACCAGCCCTGCATTTACTGATGGAAGGATAGGTACAAGCAGCTTAAAGCAAAGCAGCCAGAATAAACTGCCTTCTGGAGGGAAATGCCATGTCTAGGTGTACAACCACCAGGAGTTTGGCTTGGGATGCTGTCAGAGTTGCCCACCCTGGGATCATGAAGCTGTGTGTGGACTGAGACTCCCTTAGCTTGAGTTGCCCTGCGTTTTGCCACAGCTGCCGGTACAGCCCCCGACCAGCACTTGAAGCCGGATATTTGGGGGGACAGCTGTTGAACAAGTGTCCTCGTGGGCTCTGTGTTAAGAACTTGTTCCTTTAGCACTCTTCACTGGACTAACAGCAAGTAACTCTTTTGTTTGTCAGCAGCTGCAACTGGAGTCACCCTCTGTAGCTGTAGGCTGGGCTGGGCCGGGTTGCCTTGCAGAGGCCATGCACGGGGAGCAGAATGCAGGCAGGCAGCTGCCACGTATCCTTTGGTGGCTAATGATCCTTACACGATGCTGAAGTGGTTGTGTCCCTGTGTGTGCAAAACACATTTCTCTGCTTCATCCTAGGTATCCTTCAGCCCATTTTATATTTGTGTCCCTTAGAAACCAATGTGTGAGTTGATCTCAGATTAGCTATTCTAGATGTAGCTCAGCAGAGGGGAGATGTGGAGCTGTAGTGTGAGGACAGAAAAAAACATTTTCAGATGATTTTGAGACAGCAATTACATCATTCTGGGAAATTCAGCCTTGCAGAAGCTAATAAAAACTAAAATTCAAACTCTTAGAATGTTTAGCAGAACTAATACCACAGTGTGTTTTCTGGTTATCATTTCAAAACCTCAGTGATATTTTCTCTGAATGTTCCCATACAGGCTTAGTTATTCATGTGTGAGAATCTCAGGAGCAGCCAGGTGGGGGGGAACAGCAACCTCACTGGTGTATGAGACCTCCATCTTCCAAAAAGAATTACATTGTGGCCAGCTGTGATGTCATAGTTCAGGGTTCAGTGAGTTGTCAGCAGCCTCAGTCTGTTTCTAACCAAACAGCATAGCAGCCTGTGCTCCTTTTTCACTCTAAAGAAAATGAAGCAATTAATTCTTTCCATTTTAAAATACATCATGTCTAAAACAGAGAAAAGAAAAAAAGAATAAAAAACCCACTATTTTATTTTCATTTGACATGACTCTGTTAGGCAGAACGAACCTTTTGATATATTGATTTGGGAAGTAATTAATCTTGGGAGTGTGAGATGGGTTATAATCTTAATGTCATTTTACCATTACTGAAATAGACTAATTTTGTCCTTTGCTAATCCATGTAAATCCCATTGATTTAACAGTTATATGGATGAAAATAAGAATGCAGCAGCCTATATTTTGAGATCTCTTTGCTTACAGTGTAAAAGCTTACAGAGCACATTGTTTGATGAAGCAGCCATCCCTCTTGTACACTAGAACACCACTACCAAGTGCTGGCACAAGCCAGAGCATCACCTGCAGTTTTTTCAGATGTAGCAGGTGAAGCACAAGCCCTGTCATTTCTCTAGAGTCAGCAGAATATGTGTATGTGCAGTTTGTATGTTTGTAGCAAAAAGGCTAAGAGCAGAAAATATTTCTAGGGACAGTGAAACCTGCTTTAAAAGAAATGAGAGGCTTTAAAAGCTTATACAAATCTTATAAAACACAAAAGGGCTGGACCAAACATTGCCATTTCAGTCAAATTTAGAACCTCCACCTACTTAAAGAGGGACACATTTAGGTCAGCGGTTTGTGCTTGGCGAAGTCGTCTCCCTAATCTCCTTCGGAGCATTTCTGACTGTGGTTTAGGTGTAGGGGGCAGGGAAGTGCTTCCAGGCTGAGACTTGTAGCTAAATTATCACACAGAGTTAATCTGTTGATTACCACTGAAGTGGTGTGGAGAGATAGGTGCTGAATTCTGAAACCTGCTATTCCCTGTATACTTGCGTGCAGTTATTCGTTTGGAAGCATTCAACCAAGGTATCCAAAACCACCTGGGTTTTAAACCATTTGCCCAAACCATGGCAGCAAATTCTAGTCACCTGGGTTGATCTTGCTTTGTTTGTGTGTTTCAGCAAGATTCAGAGAGGTTGTGTCAGTTGATCTATATGCAGTTTCTTGCATTTGTCAAGTAAGTGGAGCAGAAATACGATTTCCTCCTTTTTCCACCTCTTATTTCATTTAATGAAATGGGAAATGGTGAAGCTACTGGAAACCTTGATGTGACATTTCTAAATGCAGTGATGCTGTCTCTTAGATTTGGGTCCTGTAAGCAAGTTGCAGACACCAAGAGCTCTTGTATCGCTGGTCTTCAGTGCTGCTGTTATATGAAGTTGCTAAGGAATAAGTGATATGTAAGACTAACATTTATTTTAAAACAGATGATGAAAAGTGCTTTCTTGGTAGATTATATTAGTGGTTAAGGTGTTGGTAAATCTCTCCATTGCTATAAAGGATCCTGAGTTTGAGTCTGCTGACAGAGGATTTGGGATAATGGAAGATGGCATTGCAATTTAGGATATCTCTAACCAGCATCTTGAGAGCAGAGGCTCCAAGACGACTGTAGCTGGTGCAGCTGTGATTGCAGTGTGAACGTGGGCGTCTCGTAAGTGAGATGAGTCTCCTGGGAATGAACGTTGGCGCTCTGTCTTCCATGAAAGCCCCATGTGTTCACCCACGTTGATATGTACGGCTGTCGCCTACCTGCTAATGAACAACGAAACAAAAATGTTCTGCAAGGAAGTCTTCCCTTGGCATTTTTCCCCCAAGTATTTCTTCTTCTGTCTGCTCAACAGGTGCCAAAATGGAAGGCAAGAGAGTTACAGAAGTGGAGGAGTTTAACTAAGGCAAAGGTGGCCCTGTGTGCTCCCTGGGGTTCCCACGTACCTCAAAGTTCTTGCTTTTGGGAACAGGGATTGGAGCTCGTTCCTGTTTGAGCTGATGCTTCAGTTCTTGCCTTTCCGTGCCTGCGCTTACTAAAATCAAAAACTGAGAACAAACCCAATCTCAATGGGTTTGATGGCAGCCCAGCTTATCTACAGATAGTATTAAAACATGCTCCATGAAAGAAGGCTAATTATCAGGATGTGGAAATAAAATTGCAGCACAGTCATGCACAGAGTTGTTGTCTAGCCATTAGGAGGCCAAGCAAAGAAAATCAGGTATCATAAAATTAAAATTCATAACCCAAGCAAATGAAGCAATATTGTTATTACGTGGGGCAACAGAAGCTAGCTGTCCTCTTGGGAATCTGAAATAGTCATTTCAGTATTCCTTCAACTTTCTGTTTGCCTCCTCTGAGACTTACTAGCTACAGGTTTTTCAGACACCTGTATTTACTCAGATACCTGCCTTTTGCTAGTAAAAAACTACACTGGAAGTTCTTTGCTGGAGACTTGGTGTAGGGAGTTAGTGCAGATGACTACTGGCCGTGTCCTGTATCCTCTTGCTGATCCCTCTTTCTCAGTGGGAGGTAACTCCACAGTGTGATGGTCCAGAATGTCTGGGGGTGTCACTTATGTAATTTTAAAGTCTAGATTTGAATAAGTGGATTCCAGTCTCTTTCTGTTTCAGAAACACAGGTCATTTTTTTATGCTCTGTACTTTAAAAAAATAAGTGTATTTTCTAGAGAGAAATGATGTACCAGATAACCATAAATGGCAAAAATTGCATAACTTTTCTCAAAGTTCTGCACTAAAACAGTACTTTAACCACCAAATTTTAATTAAACCTACCTTACAGACACCAATTGTACTATATACAGCTTTTATGTGTGTATAAGCTGAGGCATAAAGTAGTTGCTTGGGGTTGTACAAGAAACTTTTTAACAGAGCCCAGGTCCCTTTTTGTTTGCTTTCCATAGCTGTTTGTTTATTATAGTGTGTTAACATGAAGAGGTGAAATGCAGATGGTTTGTCTTTTTTAAAGCAAGCTGTATATTGATTACACTTGCTCAGACTGTATTTATACTACTTGAGAGCTTGTTATCTGCAAATAGCATTAAGACATCTCTGGGTTTTATGTTCTTCTGAACATATCTTCCTTGTCTTCCCTGTTTCTGTCTTCTGTTATGGTGAAAAGAATGACACTCATTTCCCAATATCTCAGAAATAGCATTTTTTTGGTCTCATTTTTTAACCAGAAAACTTTCTTTTACCCTATACCACGGTTTTTCCTTCTTCCCTTTCCCCACCTCATCTCCCACTCCGTTCACTAACTTGGCTGGTGCCAAAGATGACACATCTCAGTGCAGATGACCTCAGTGCACTGACCTAATCCACTGTACATCCTGTAGATTTTCAGAGCAGTCCCTAACATCCTGATTTGGCTTCTTCATCTCTTGTTTGGTTGATAGTTACCCGCTACAGTTTTGCTCTGGAAAAGTGAGTTAGCAGGTTCCAGGTACTGGCCCCCTGGGTCAAATTTCCTTCCTCTTTGTGGAGTGTGTCTCCCTGAAAGAGAGGACTTTTTGCAATGATGAGCAACTGTTCTTTTCAACACTGCTGGCCCATTTTGGCTCTCCCTCAAACCTGACTTTTGAATGTTAATATTTCAGGTCTGTGGCTTGACCATTCAAGTGCAAAGTCTGCTCTTCCCTTACAGTATACCCATTGTCAGGTCCAAAATTACTGTGTCACGTGGGGCCCAAGTGTAGCTAACGTCTCTCACATGAGGTAGTAGAAATTGTTGGCAAAAGGGACCTTCCTTTTCATTCTCCATCTGCTGAACCAAATAGCACGGTAAGTATAGAAGAATATGAGCTAGTTCAGTAGCGGAAAAAAAAAGTATGAATCTTTTTCTCCCAGCTCTGGTAGGTGTTAAGTTTCTGTGCTTCACTGTATTTAGGGAGTCCTAATGTGAACCTGCATAAGATTCAGGTGGTGATAACTACTAACATATTAGTGTGCTGGAGACAAGGGAGGGAGGCAATGCAAAATGTCATGCAAAAGAAGGTATGAACAACTGACATCAGCTCTGGCGACAGAACATAGCCGTTTCTGAGATGTAAGATGTGGTTTCTTTTTTAAGCCAGGTATTGAAATGGCTGCTGTTACTGTAAATTGTGAGTACTCGGAATCTTTTCATCTTGAGGCATTCTTATCAAGTAGAATGTAGGTGACAGGAAAACTACTGTGTTCCTTTAGCAGCTGGCAGTGCATGACTACCACTTGAACCCAGGGGCCAAATCAAGGCTCCAACTGACCTCGCTGAGGGCGAGGTTGTAGAGTCTCATGGCCCAAACCAAACTGGTCAAACATTGTGATTGTGATGGAAAGCAGTAATACAACACTCTGTGGTTGGGGTTCAGCTACAGGCAAAGAATCTGTCCTTGGAAAAGAGGCCAAAAAGGAAGAGGAAATTCGAGGAAGATGGCAAGGTAGCTGTTCCAGCAAAGTACTTGCCAGGTAAAAAGCAGATTCTGTCTTTCTTGGGTGAAATGATGCTTTGGTGAAAGCCATGAGTCAGGCAAGCCTCTGAAGAGTTCTTTAGGGAAAGGTTTGGAAAAAAAAACTAACCACAGAAAGTAGGTTTCTGGAACAGTGGAATAAAGTCTGCAACAACAAAAGAGATGCAGGTGAAAGAGATGGAGGAATAGAGTAAGTAAAATCCTTTGAGTAAGCAAACTGTCTGTGGCCAGGAATTGATGAAGAGCAATCTTAAGAATGAAAACAAAGCTATAATATATTCATGAAGCAAGATGATGATAACTTCGAGGGAGTAACATTAATTATGACTTCCAAGGCAGAAAAATAGCTTGTAGACTGGGAACCAATTAGTGGTCGATTGCTCTGAACTAAATTTCAAGCACAGTACATGAAATGACAATTACACAGTATTACCAACAGAAAACTACTGCGATGAAATAAGAGCTGTCAGCAGATTTGGACCAAATTCCTCAGCCTGACATCTGCTTATTAAAAGGGAGACTTCTTTCTCGGGGTTAGGGCCAGTGATGGAACAGAGGAATCAATGGCCGAATGTCATCTTCTGTCTCCAAAGCAGTAACTTGGGGCCTGGCAGAACTCTGCCTGCTCTCTGGGCTCTTGGTGATCCCTGGGCATAGTGTAAAGGTGTCCCCACAGCAGCTGGTGGAATTGCTGTGTCTGAGTATATTGGAGGCAAACAGTGTTTATCTTCAACACATCTTAGTATGCAATAGAAGTGATTATTTTTTTGTGACAATAAGAAAAAGAAAGAGAAAAAAGTGCAGAAGAATTAGTAAGGCGAATTAGTAAATTAGTTTTACTACTTAAGTGAACATGCCATTTATTGCTAAAAATGTAACTGATTTTCAGCTGAGCAGTCCCAGATAGTGGGCTTTCCAAGGACAGAAATACCAAAGCGAACACTGGACATTTGAATGCATCCAGCAAAATCAGCAGGAAAGTCAGTTTCAGAACAAGAATAGAGGCCCCAAGAGAAATGAAGAAAATAGCCTTGTTCAAGAAGCTGATCTAGTTCCTGAAAAAGCTGTTCCCTTTGCTCAGCAGGCCAGGTTCTACCCCCCAGTAGGCCCAGTGTCTGAGGTTAGCAAGTGAAAGCTGTTTAGTGACAGGAGAAGGATGATGATGGTGGGAGGAGCACTGTTACTTTGCCAAAGGAACTGAAAATCCCAGAGTAGAGATGCTGTCTCATAGCACAAAGGCAGATGTGAAAAGCTATCTAAAACCACAATTTGAAGTAGCTGGAGGTAGAGACCATTGTTGAAAAATGATTGAATGAGTAGTTGCTGAGTTCTTCAAGAAATACATGAATATGAAAAAATTAATAATCCAACTGATACAAAGAAATTGCATTCCAGATAAAGTATTTTACAAAGGTGATACAAATGATTGCAAAAGTCAAAGAGAAGTTCTCTTCCTTTCACGGGTACAATCATCCAAAATTTTAAAAAAACTAAACCAAAATGAAAAACAATGATTCTAATTTTTTCTCTTACAGCTTCAGCTCAGACATTTCAATTCAGGAGATAAAGCAGTGGCCAGATTTTTGGATAGCCTTTGCTATCCAGATTTTGGATAGCCTCCTGCACCCTGGCTTGAGGCAGATCACCTGCCAGTTTGATGCGGTTGTTTGTTTGGAGCTCTTGGGGAGAATATTTTTATTACCTTTTTCAGGAGACTAATCTATTCTTTTCAAGTATGCATTATTTATAATGGCTGTGAAGTCACTGACAAGCTCAAGCCATTGAAGCAAGTAGAAAGCTGAGTGGATGGTTCATCATGGATAATGCTGGTGTAAAACCAACCTGCGTTCTTTCACCTCTCTACGGTTGCTCTTGAGTGGATGGTGACATGACCAAGTCACCATAAGAAAAAGTACACCTGGATGTAGTATAGTGAGCTGTTACATCAGTTAGATCCAGCATCCTGAGCTTGGGATGCTTGACTGACAATTCAGAAAACATGTAAGAAAAAATTGTCTGGCATTGCAGGGCTAATAATTATTTAAGGAAACAAATCTCAAGAGACCTTTTGCAAATCCCTACTGAAGCATTGTGTAAAAAGGCAAAGAAATACAAGGAATGAATCAATTTACATGTCTTGGCAGAGACACACCAACCAGAGGGGAAGTCCAAAAGGAAATGTCACCAACTGGCAAGGCAGCAGCTGCGTTTACCAACTTAAACAAAATTAGTCATTGAAAATACAAATGTAAAGACCAAACTAGGAGTCTTCCACTCAGATGTTATTTCCATTTTAACATGTGGATGTGAGTATTGGAAACTCACCAGAGGCACAGATGTCTCATGCCTCCAGAGGTAAATACCTGGGGAAAATACTAGGTAACAGATGGAGTGAATGTGTCACAAACACAAAGATCTCTCACTTCTTCACCAGTGTGTCCCCCAAGTTCTCCAGGGTAAGCGATGGAAACATTGGGTCATGTGCAGTGCGTGAAGCCAGCGAGCCTGTCTGAGCAGATGGGCTCTCAAGCAGCTGGAGGAACACGCAAATGGTCAGACCAGATATTACTTGAGTGTGAACACTTACTGGCACTCAATGATACAGAAAAACTGCAGAGAGCAGCTGAAGATTGGCACAGACTTTGGAGCCACATTGGCTCCCAGAGCAACATCTGCAGGTGCAAGAAGGCTTTGGGGGAAAAAGTTACTCTTGGGTACCCTCTGGGGAGTGGCGGAGGGGAGCGTGTGCTTACATGGGATTTTCTCCTTTAAAGATCTAGACTATTTAAAGTCAGGTTACTGAGAGGAGCCAGAGCTTCCCAATGACGGCATTTCTGGCCCAGGCTGTGGAGGGCTGCATCGCATGGACAAGCCAAGAAATCTGTCATCTCTGGTCTAGTGTGCTTTTTCTGTCTGACCTCAAGGAAATCACGCGACCTCACTGGTTCTCCAGAGCTCTCTGACCACAAGACTGTAAGATTTTAATTAGAAGCAGTGGACAGTACACTACTTTTTCTAGTTTCACAAGCTGTCTTGAGGGGCTAGTAGGTGAAGTAAGTTTCTGTGGAAACAGAAAAAAACCCCACGTGTTTCACACGCTGCACTGAGAATAAAGAAGTTGCTTGTAGCTTTATTTATAAATGGCCTAAGATGGTGTAAGTGTAGCTACAGATTGTCTTCAGAGGTGAAGGGTAGCCCTTAGCTTTGTACTGTATGTACAAAGTGCTTGTGTGTTAGACTTAATGCAGTTTTATGAGTTTATTTCAGCTGGTATTTTAGATGACAGCAGTTACCAGAGCAAAAAAAATGTTTAGGTTCTGGAATTTTAGACCAGTTTGTAGAACATAGGGACAAAAAAACCATCCCATGCTATTTTTCAATCAGTAGTACAAATAGCTCTTCAGTTGTTTGTTCTTTAGAGTTCTGGTCCCTGTATGCAAACCCTGCTTTCTTAGAAAAGTTACCAGACCCTATTCATTCTTCTTGCTTTTGTCACTGCATCTTAGCACCTTGTGTGTCAGGGTTGAAGCAGTTTGCACCCCTCTTGCTAGGCCAGTTGTGCTACCTCACTTCTGCTACTTCTCTTTAGACATCTACGCTGGGGTACAGCCGCCAAATGATTAGTGGCAGTGTCACCTGCCTATTGGATGAGAAGCTGATTTTTCAGAGAGTTAAAAATTTAAGACAGAAAAGACTGACTCTATCTTCTGCTCATGTTTTTCCAGCCAAACTCTTGCTTCTCATTCAGCCTAGCTTTGAAAGGCTGAGGCAAGAAGATCCCAGCCCTGCGCCTAGGGAGACTGTTCTAGCACCCAAACCAAAGCTTTCTGCCATGTTTGGAGTGAGAATCCCAATGTCTCCCTCCCAGATTTAAGCTTGCTGTTTTACTTGCACATACCTCAAAGGCATTTATTACCATTTACCATGACCTTCCTAGCTAGCCAAGTTTAGCCCTTTCGATTCTTCCTTGGTAGCCTTGTAGGATAGCTGTGGCTCCCGAGCACTACAAATCCAGGACCAAGCATCTCTTTTGAGGGTTTGCTTTCAGCCTGCCCTGTTTCATGCAGCAGACCCCTCTACAGCAGCAGGGTGAGCCATGGCAGTAGGTGCGGACACACCTGCACGCTTCACGTGATACCTTCTTTTTGTGTCTATAGCCAGGTGACAAAGTACAAAGTCACCTATTTGCCAGGGAGAGCTAAGCTGTGCATTTTGCCTTTGGGAACTGGTAGGCGTCACAAGCAGCTCAGTAAAGACACACACAGTGCTTTCCTGAGATGGTGGTGTGAGTTATGCTGCCATCCCTCTCCAGAGATGCTCAGAAAGCAGGGTCTGACCTTCGGAGCATGATCAAGGAACCCCTTTCCAACCACAGTGAAAGGCAGTCTATCTAAAATGATTTTTCTCCCTCTTGAAAACATTCTGTTAAGTGGGGCTGCAGACAGCAAGGGCAGCCACTATCCACACCAAGGAGCTCATCTGGATTGCATTTAAGAGGGAGTTTCAGATGAGTAAAACCTAAATGAACACAGGATCTGCTATATTTGAAATTTTGACATCAGCAGACATCAGAATACAGACTGACAGCAAACCCTGGTAGGTAGGTGGGGATGTGGCAGAGGCCAGTTGTGAGGCTTGGGCCTTGCTGTGGGGGTAGATCTGATTGCCCGAGGGCTTCCTTGGCCAGTGGTCTGCAGAGCCCCAGGAGCATCTGGCAAGGCTGCTCGGTGGTTTCTGCAGGGGGCTTCGCTCGCAGGATCTCAGCTGAAATCCCTGTTTAGGTAGTAGCCAGCCTCGTTGGGACCGCTTCCCTTCGCCCGTGACCCAACGTGGATGTGAGCAGCACTGCCTGCCTAGGCGGGGCTGGATCAAGTCACTGGGGCCCCTCGCGTAAGTGGTTGCAAATACGTCCCCAGAACAAAATCATAATACAAATTGATTGTGGCAGCAGGGATGAAGTTCAGCAGGAATTAGCCTTTGGGGTATTTTGTCAAATTTTTGAATTATGAATTGTTGGTAAACCAGAGCTAACGTTCATAATCTGCAGCAAGAAGCAATATAAAGCAGCTGCAGCCCTGCTGCTGGTGCCTGGCGTTGTATTTCTCCTGCCCATTCTCTGCAGACTGGCTGTTGCTGTTGCTGTTGCCATCCTTCCCAGGGGCATGGGGTGCACTGAGGACCCCAGTCCAGCTGGAGATGGCAAAGCAGCTGAAACACTGCTGGGAGTGACCTTCACCCAGGAGACCAGACCCAGCTCTCCTGCTGCCGGGCCCCTTTGAGCAGGAGTTTGTCTGTGTGCAGGTGGCCACAGTGGAGCTCTTAGTCCCTTCCCTAGGCAGCAAGGGGTTCATTCACTGCCTCAAAGATGGGTACCTGCAGTGGTGTGACATGTGCCCTGGAAGGGACTGTCACTTTGCATTGACAGTAAAGGGAATCTGGAGAGCTGACTCATAGCTGCAAATTTCTACCTTGCGTCTGAATCAGACAGGATTAATCCTGCTGTAAACTGCTGGAGTGTTTGGGCCATAGAAGTAGCCAGATAATAGACAGCTAATTAGACAATATTTTACTTTGTAAGATGTCCTCTATATGTGAGTGTAGCAATCAGCAGAGCTGGAGAGGTGGGTGTGAAAGGCGCAGTAAAACTGAGATTCTTGTCTCTTTAAGTCAGGGTGCTTGATGATAGTGTTTATTAACTAGCAGAAGCTTAAGTATCTGTGGTGGTCTTGCACATTTTGACAGAGAAAAGTGTTGTACAAATTAATGGGGATGTTCTCTAAAATATGTTAATTTCTGCAGGAATATCATAGGTAGCCTTCTGTTTGCACCTATCCATTTCAGGATTGAATCAGGAATAACTGGATCTTCAGTCCGAGCTTTTAATTTGAAGAAAGTTTTTATAAGCCTTGAGCCATAGGTTTTGTCTTCTTCTGCAAACTCCTATGAAAATATTGTAAACAAAAATAATGCAGGTAGCTCTTCATGGCCCCAGCTTGATTTTCATACTTTGCTTGACTTATTTGTTGTATACCTCTTGATGAGACAGGAGAAAGATCTTCAAAGATACTTTCCTTTGTGTGAAACGATACCTCTGCTATGGCTAAGACCATAAGGACTTTCAACTGGTTTCCATGCTCTTTAATCTCTCACAGCTCCATGTCTTTTTGCATCATCTCAAACTGATTAGATAAAAAATGAAAAGTTTAGTTGGAAATTACAAGAAGTACTGAAAAGTGTCATACTCTTTGACTGCCTTGCTTGCAGGAGGCAGTGGGTGGGAAAGAATAAAAGCATATCTTAATTACACAGTCTCTCTATTTATTTTCACAGCTGTAGCTTTGCTGAAATGTGCAGCAGACATCCTAAATCCGCCAAGCAGGGTCCCTGGGTGTTGCACCTGCCAGTCCTACAATCTTGGTACCAGTTGGGGATGTGTGTGTGGCTGAACAATGCAGGAAGACTACAAGAGGTTTATCCCATTAGAAATAAATTACAGTGTAGTGTAGCATGAAAATGATGTGTCAGTGAATACAGAACACAGGATTACTTTCTGTCTCTTCCCTTTATCATAGATAACAGCAGCAGTATGGGAAGGAGATTTATATTGCACTTATTTGAAGCTGACCAAGCAATTTAGATTAGATGAAATAGGGATTTTATTTCTGGAGAGAAGAATGTGTTCTTGCTCAAATGCCATTAATTGCTTTATTATTTAAAGCACAAATTATATCCAGCAATTTGTTGGTCTCCTCTTTTTTTTCCAGTGAAAATAATTCACCATGGAAAGATTATTCTGTCAAAAAATGATGATGAACCTACTAACAAATTAAGTTGAAAGAAGCTGAACTTTCAATTCAGCTTCTATGTTCGCCCTCCTTCTCTCTCTTAAGTACTGTGTGCATGTGTGAATTTCAATAAAAACAATAGTGGCTATGAAAACCTTAACAAAAATTACAGCAAATACCCCTGCAGCACTGGAATCACGGGCATCCCCTTATGTGTTAGGAAGCTGCTGTCACGCTGTAGTAGCAGTGGCACAGCACACTCATTGCAAGCAGAGCCCTGTTGTGCTGGTCACACGCAGAGCCAAGGAGCTTAGGAAAGCTCCCAGCCTCTCCTGGAGGCAGAGGCAGTCACCAGGGTGGACCAGTCCCTTCCAGGTCCAGTGCTGAACTCTGCTCTTATTCCTCCCCTGCCCTTGTTATAAAAATGCCATGTAGAGCTTCTTGCATAAGCACTGTCTCTGTTTGTCAAACTTCCCTGCCTTGGCTCTTTCTTGTTGTTTTTTTTTTTTTTAAATCAGTCTCTTTGTGATCTCTTCTCGCTCCTGTCAGTGCAATTTTGTCTTTCTTTATTTGGTTCCTCCATTACCCTACCAACAGCAGGCTGGTGGCCAATCTCTGTCAAGCAAAGCTATGCTTTTTCCCCTAGGGCTTCATGCCTGGAATTTGCCTTGCCAATATTAACTCAATGCTTGCCCATGGCTGATTTATTTGCCATAAAGTCAAGTTGAGCCCAAAGGAGTTGTGCCTCCATGCAAATCACAGTTTTCTCATACAAGCACTGCTTGCAGGAACGGTCACTTCTCTATCATACCCAAAGCACAAAGTTTGGCATTTCTGCTTTGCCACAGGCTGAAGATTAAGAAAGATTTGGAGGTTATGAGATGAGCAGAGTCTTTTATACCGTTGGCTCGCTTGAGTCACTTTAGAGACCATGAAAGTATTGCTTGCTTCGGTTGTGGCCCCAAGGATTTCCTTACATCCAAGAGGGCAAAGGAGAAGGCATCTAGATGTGTTTTCTGTAAAAAGGTGATAATTATGTTTTACTTCAAAAAATAATAACTGATCCATGGAAAAGGAGCTTTGAGGCCATTTCTTGTATTTTTCAGTTCTTCACAAATAGAAATAGTTCCAAGATATATATATATAAATAAATAAAAAAGTTCCATTATTGCTGTTTTCCTTGTGAGACAGAGTATTGCTCTGTCTTGATCAGTGATTAAAGCTGGAGTGAGACCTCTGAATTGCCAGCAATTCTCTATCATTTGTGTCATCATCGATAGGGAAGAAGCTTTTAGAAAAACTATTTATATTACAGATGTGTAGATGTGAATTTATAGCTTCAATCGTGCTTCCAGGAGAGCAGCTGTGAAAGTGAGATAGTTAGAAAGCTGGATGAAAGAGCTGGCAGGAGGAGTAAAACATAGCGGGGGGACTGCAGGAGGGGATAACTCCTGGAAACATCTGTCAGGAGAAGTAAAGCTGGAGAAGGCATGGAGCTGCTATACCTCACCAATCCCTGACCAACTACTGGCTTCTTGCCTGCTTTTTTATTTTTATTTGGTTTCAGCATTGCCGGTGTATTTATCTCCACCCTTATTTGCAACAGACGATTTTTATAAGGTTCGGAAGTGAGCGCGTGCTTTTTCCAGTTCTCTAGTCTCCGTGCCTGCTGGAACATCTGTACACACACACACACACTTTTCTTCTCTAAAGATAGTTTGAGCTAGCGTGCCCAAAATACAGCTTCAGGCTTGGGTTTGTTGTTGTCTCAGTAAGCATAAAAATATGTCCTAATATTATGTCACTCCAGTTATGTGTTTCAGCAGCTGCAGTCTATCTGTGTCCAGTTTGTTGGGAATGGCCTTGTTTCCTGGGATTTTGTTTTTCCATAGCTGGAGTCCTGGGTTACTTAGTTTGACCAAGACTGCACGTTGCAGTCTTTCTGTGAGTATGATCATTCTTGCCCAGTAGGATAATTCCAGCAGGGTTTTCTGCTGGAAGGACATGACCTCCTTTGGCTGACCTCACGCTCTGCCAGCACTTCTGTTTGATCATCATCCCTTCCCACCCCCACCACTTCCCCCTGTCCCTGCCGGCCTTGCTGCAGTTGTGCAAAAAAAATTCCTTCTTTCTGCGGTGCCATCGCTGTGTTGGATATTTCTGCTTTTACTTCTCAGGTTTTCTGGCTTCACCTCTCCACCTCCCTCCATCCAACACAGATGTAGTACCTAATCCCTTTTGTGGATATGTATGTTCCTGTGGCGTGCATTGAAAAAGTGAGATTTACTTATTGTAGACCTTTCCTTATTTTTATTTATATTTTGTTATATGTAGTTTAATGCACTGTAGCTTGTGCTCTGTGGTCACAAGGCATGATCTTACCCTCCCATCATGAATTCCCAGATAGGAGTCTGGGATGGGAGCTTCGTGCAGCCTGGAGATCCAGAGAAAGGAAACTCTGCTAAATGGCAGGTTGTGTACCAGCCTCACTTCTGGGTTGGTTGGTGCTTGGAAAGGTGGTAAACGCTGAGAGGTTTCAGAGGAGGCTGTTGGGAAAGGTAAAGAGGAGCAGGGAAGTGACCAGGATCAGCAAGTGTTAGATGTTCAGGTATCTGTTAATGGATATCACAGTCCATGTATTTGTGTGGAGATGTTAATTTTTGCTGATAAATGACAAACTACATTAGGCACTTTTATACATAAAGCAAAAAAAGGGACATGTTTGTGCGTGATTGTGAAAGCTTTTATACTGCTTTTTGCTCTAACTTAGGAAATGTGAAGTGGCCAAGTGGGTTAATTATGTGGGTCATCTCAAGTGAGTGCCTGTGAAAAAATGTTTTGCAGCTCATTGTCTATTCTCTTTTTAAGGCTTGTTTTATGGAAAGGGGACTTTTGAAACTTGGAAGATTCTGAGTTTTATTGGCAATATTCTTCTATCCTTGGACCAGCAAAGGCAAGCTCTCCTTGCTGCAGGAACCCAGCACACTTGGGCTGAAAGGAAGGTGAAGGTGTCAGAACTTCCTTAGCAGAGCAGGAGGATGTCCCCTCACCTCTGCTGGCTGGCTGGATCCGGGAGAAGGACACAAGGACCCATGCAACTGGCATCCTGCTTACGACTCTTAGTGTCTGCCAAAATTGGTTTAAAATAGCTGTTACACAGAGAGCAGTATTACAGATTTGTATTTGAACTATTTGGACTTCTCACAAGGGTTGGAAAAACAAGATGCCAAACAGTGCAGCTTGCTGTTTTTTTAATACAGACTTTCACATCGTGCAGTTTTTGTCACAGAAATTTCTATTTCAAGCTCTGGGATATGAGGTGTTTGCTGTAAAGTGTGCTGTTGTTGCAGGGCTGAGTATGCCCTTCTTTGGCATTTAGATTATCCTCCTTTATGCTGCTGTGATGCCCAGAGGCTGAGCGGGTCAGGGCCCCGCTGCGCTGTGTGCTGGGTGACAGCAGGGTGACAGTCCCTGCCCCAGGAGCCAGTAGCCTGGGTCACTGGCTTCAGATGGCCACTGCCACAAGCTGCTTTGGCTGCCAGGCCAGAGCTTACTAGGGACAGAAAGCAGGGATAATTCAGGTGAGGCAGCCAAACATGCATTTTAAATGCAGTTTACAGTCAGGACATCAGTAGTGCCTTCTTTGCCCAAGTCATCAGATACACAGCTCATTGTCAGTGACTATCCTTATATATTTCAAAGCCTTATAAGCCCTGACCTACAATTTGATCTCTGCCAACACCAGTTCCCACAGGAGCACAGGACCACTGTGAAAACAAACTGCTGGAAACAGAGATGTATATTCTCCTTCCTTCACAAGGGGGAATCTCTCTGCCATGTTCTTCTTCCCTGTGCTCTGTGTGCAGCATCACTGGATGAAGTACAGGGGATGGTGCCCATAGATTCAAGTAAGAGGTTGAGCTGTAATAGTGAAATGCTGGGAAATTTTTCGTGTTTATAGTATGCCTCAGTCCGAGGCATGTGCAGGTTGGAAAAGAATCATGTAATTGTTTAGGTTGGAAAAGACCTTTAAGATCATCAAGTCCAACTTTTAACCCAGCACTGCCAAGTCCACCATTAAGTTGGACAAAAATGCACCACTGTGTGCTATTGTGTGTTGTATAGGAGGGTGTGAGGTGGTTTCTGTAGCACATAGTCTCAACCATTGGTGTGATTCAGTTGTGCCATTGCCACCTAGGATGGATCTGCAGTTTTTGGGAACTAGGGCAGATCAAGCCTTACCCCCACCTCCCCTCACCAGGCAGCGTGTGTGCTGTACGCAGCACCAGTGTGGGAACAAGCTGAAGGGAAACTTCATTATGTTTGACAGTGCCTTTTTAGCTGAAGTACTGCCACGATTGGCATGACAGCAGTGAATCCCAAAATTGGTTGATTGCCAAGAGAGCCTGTGAAGACAGACATGAGGGATAAAAGGAATTAAAATACTTAATTAATAGGTTTTATACTTCCTATTTCTTGAAGCATGACTATTTTTCCCTTCTCCTATTTTGTTTACTTTAAGGTGCCTTATGTTCCACTTGAAGCCGTATAGAAATTTGCTAAAGAAACCTGCACATCAGGGTTAAGAGAATTCTTAACTAGGTGATCTGCTAGTTGAATACTAGACCTTTGAAATAAGAAAATGTTTTGAGCTACCAACATAAAGAAGTTATTTGGCCAATATTCTGTACACTAATGATAGCACCTGTACAACTGTGTAGTTACTCTTGATCCTAAGGGACTAAAGCTTCTGCTTGTCATGGCAGAAGTTCTCTCCTGTTTTCATGTATTCCTGATAACATTTTTCATTAGAATTCTAGTTGCAAATATCAACATTTCTTTAGTGTCTCCTTCTGTTAGTTCCTTGCTTCCCACATGCTGTTCTATGTGAAAGTCTTTGTGAATTGCTTAAAGGAGTAAAATGCTTCATGGTAATGGAGATGCTAACATGCATGACAGTTCTTATCCATCCAAAAATGGCAGCAGTTGACTTGTAGTTTTTCATATAAGCTGATTTTTCACTCAGAAAAGTTTTCACTTAGAGAAGGTAGCTATTAATTACTTATCCATCCATGTTTCAATATGCCACCATCTCGTTAAATAGCTCCCTTGTCTATCTCTTTCTGAAACTATAAAGCACTCTTTTCTGCAGAACAAGCTCAATGACATCTTGACACTTCCCTAATGTTTTCAAATCCTGGTGGGTTTGAGTGAATTACCGGATTTATTTGAACTTCAGATTCAGGGCTTGTAAATATGCACAGATGAAAGCTAAAAACGTTGACAAGAATGCATTTGCAGTTGCAAGTGCTAGGTTTGGCATAGTTATCTTTGGCAACATGAGCCTAATCAAGTCCAGGAACTCGAGTGATCATAAATCTGTTGTGATACCCATAGTCGTCTTGTATTACGGTAGTCAGTACTACCTCCTCTATTATTAGATTGGACCCTGGGGAAATGCAAAGGAAAGTGTGAGTCTCACCACAATGTTTTGGTACTAAGCAAGCCAAGCACTTGGAGAAGATCCTTGTCTTTGCTTAGCAGATGGAGGGTGAGGTCAGTGTATGAGACTGAGTTGCTGAAGAGGTCTGGTCTTCCAAATGTTAGTCCAGAGCCTTAAGGCAGAATGGCCCTGCTTTCACGGGTTGGTACACGGTTGTCCTGTTTCCAAACAGCAGTGCTGCTACCCACGAGAGACCTGGGAAGAGGAGTCCACCCAAGCAATGAAGCTTTCAATGAATGGCATTGTTAAGGATGATTTCAAGAGCTGACTTCTCATATTTCGGTGGTCCAGGTATTTGAAAGATCTGTGAAACCCTCTACCATGGATTTATGTTAATGGAAGGGTTTGTGTAGTGACATTAGAGCTATGTGCATGTAGGTAGCCATTAAGCAAAGAGGGGAAGTAGGTGGCACCTCTTTTGCTGCTGCTTCTGCCACTTCATTTTCTGAGAAGAATGCTTTTTTAGTTTAAGGGCTCCTAGCATACTATCATCTCCTGGTGAGCACTGGTTAGCTGGCTCTGTGCAGGAAGTGATTGGATTGGTAGGTGTTTAGTTCATGAGTTTCACATACTCATCTAGTTTTCTATTAATAACTTTATGTTTTAATCCTGTAAGTATATTGTGCCATGCATCTGCCTATTTGGGGAGCTAATCCTGTAGTGGTAGGCATCTATTTCAGGAGCAGCCTAGACAAAGCACAGCCTATTCGAGTGCTGGCCTCCCTTATTGTGTGTAGTGGGTTAAATCACCAATACTAGTGTAGTGTAGGAGTTCAAAAAGGAAAGATGTTATTTGCAGTGTCAACTCATTAAAAATACTCTGTACAGATTTTTCCAAAAGAATAAGCAGCCCAAGCACACTGGGCCCCATGCCAGGGTATGTAATAGCCTTGCACAGCACCAGTTGAAGCTCCAAGTTGGATAAAAGGCAGCTTTTTCTGGGTTTGTTAAGTATTCCTTAAAAAAAAATAAAAAATGTTTGTGTACAGAAGTAGCAAATTAATTCAGTCCTATCAGAAAGTAGGTCAGTGGCTGACCTCTCGATAGCATGAGGCAGCAGTTTCAAGCAGAAGTGACAGCTCAGCAGCGTGGACCCTCCATGTCTCCAGGAAACTTGTTTTGACAAATGTAAACACATTATATCCTGTATTCCTCTTGCTTATTTATTTTTTTGCTGCTGCATTAGAAACCACAAGCTGTCACTCTCCATCCCCTTTCTTCACCCTTTCTGGTCCCCAAAGGGAAATGCCTTGTATCGTAGCTAATAATTTTTGCAAGGCTGTGTAATGAGTAAGGCGTTCCAGCAGGGTCGGTGGTTTTTTATGACACACGAAGTTGGGCACTGTAAACCAGACTTGACTAAAATCCAAACCAAAGTCTTTCCAGTGGTGAGGGAAGTCGGTGGGAAGACAGGAACTGGATTAATTTTGGATCCTTCTGCCCTAGTTTTGCTTTTCTTTGTGCTGAATGAAATTTTTGCATATACCCACGTGCCTCTTCAATGTTTATGTTGCCAGTGTTGGTGCCCATGTTGCTGAACAGACAGTACTTTGAACATGGATTCACTGCAGCCCAGCAACTCCTGAAACTGGCATGTTTCGTAATTTTGGGTGAAGTAGCAAAGTGTATATAAATGGGGTGGTAGTTCCTTGTACACCCCATAAAGAATAATTACCTCAGAAGACATGGGAGTATGTTCATCTTTTCATTGAGCTGTCATTATCAGCAGGTATCAGAGCTGGAGTGTACACTACTAGTTAACTACTTTGACTTGTACCTTTCTTGCAGTGTTTTCTCCTGTGGAAATCACTGTGGATCAAAAGGTCACGCAAGGTTTTCAGCTGTCTCCTTCTCCTGACTTGTGACCAGGTTGCACAGACAAGATACTGCTGTGTGGAATATATAGAGGAGGATTTCAGGATGTGTTAGCCAACATGGCTCAATTTAAACCATTTTGCTAAAGGTCTCATAAAACTTTACATGATTTTCTTCATTACCTAGTTACCTTTCTGTCCTGAGGTGGCTCAGAAACATCCAGAGAATCCTATGGGTATTTATACAGATGCTGTAAAAAGAATGATTTTTGCCATGCAATAGATAAACCTTCAGAGCCCTTTAGCTGTTCGTTGCCATTTAACTGAATCTTTAAGTTCATTTGCTTAGAAGTAGTACACTGCAGTAAAAGTTGGATGACATTGTCTCAGCTAGAAGTAGAGATTTGATTTGGGAGGATGGGAATACATTTGTTAAAAACAAAATGCTTCTGGCTTTAGTAAAGATTTGATCTGAATTGATCCAAATCAAGCAAGAAGTCAGATGGATTTATATAACAAAACTGGCTATGAGAAGCTGGGGAAGAAGAAAGTCCTGTTTCAATGTATTAAATATTTCTGTGCTAATGCTATAGATATTATGTTGGCATTGATTGTTACATACCGTGCAATGGATGTCATGCTGAGTAGTGAAAAATATACTAGTGTATACAGTTTTAAAAAAAAAGGCAAAGGAGAGGAGTGCCCATGTACATGTGTGTGAGTACACTTTGTGTGAGGCAGGCAGTTCCCAAACTGCCTCCTGAGGGATCTTTGCGCTTTCTTTCTGATGGAGCAACAGAGTGGGACACAGATGCTGGCTTTCAAGTAATTACATTCTCCACGGGGCCACCAAGTTTTCTCTGCTTGAAAGGGCTGGAAGTGCAAGCTGTGCTTCAGGTGAAGACAAAAATCTAATGCCTTTTCCCATTGTTTCATGCTTGCAGAGATATTGCTTCCCTTTGCTCCCTCCTGCACTGGGGGTAGAGAGTCAGGAAGGAAACAGCATCTTCAGACTTCTAAGATCATCGAGTCCAACCATTAACCCAGGACTACCAAGTCCACCCCAAAACCATGTCCCTAAGCACCGTCTCTACACATCTTTTAAAGACCTCCAGTATTCCAGTAGTGAAATCCTTTCAGTTCAAGGCAATTTGAGCATCTTTTAAGGTTTAAGAACTGGAACCACTTTTAAAGTGCCCACACACACAAGTGGAAAGCTGGGAGGTTTCCTCCCACCCCCAAATGCTCACAGGTCCTGCCAGGTTGGGCAGTTAAGCTGCTTCCCTGTTGCTCGTGGGTGGCAGAGCTCTGTGTAACAGAGGTGACGTGGTGACCTTTGCAGCGAAGTGAAGACAGGCGTAGAACAGAGACAGGAAGATTGCCCGTGCTGTAGGCAGTCATTGGTGTCGCTTGCCTTTGGGCTAGTGTCCTGTCTCAGTGGCTGGAAAAGCAATTCCCGTGGAATAAGAAAGCTGCAATCCTCCTTTTCTTTTTAATTTCTAGCCAGGGGAGTTTGTTTCACAGTCTGCATCCCATGCAAGCAGTGACTACCCAGTGCATATTTGATATATATATTCAGTACATGAATTTACCCCTTCAGTTGTGTGCATGCACCATCAAGGATCAGGATACCTTCATATGTTCCCTTTTGCTTTTGAAATCCTGGTGACGGCTTGCTGGGATGAATGTCATCTTTATGGCTTTGTTCTGATGCCCTGCATTTAGCAATGTGAGGGAGTGTGGCTGTGGGATTAGCCAAGACTCTGCCTTCCTCCCCCTGATGAAACCTGGAGGGCAGAGCGGAGAGGTGTGATGCAGAGAGGCCACAGGAGATCTTGGGTCTGCATTTCCCCAATGCTGGACCTTCCTGCACTGACCCTGTGTTGGGTAGAGCAAGCTCAAACTCACGCAGGGCACTTGGCAAGAGCAGCCCTTCTGCTTGGGGGTGGTTTCTTCACACTCACAGGTTAGATCCATCAGGATAAAACTTGTCAGAAGTGAACAGATACTTTGTCTCAAAAGAAAAAAATCCCCAAAACAAACAAAACCAACCAAAAAACCCCAGGTCCCACTTTTCCCCTCCGTGTATTCCTAACTAGATTAGTGGCTTGGATATCTTGGGCTTTTTCCATCCCAAAGTAAGAACTTTGGGAATTTAAGTTGTTTGTTCCCTTCTATATAGCAAAAAAGTTAAAAGGTACAGGAGAAATCCTATTTTGGCAGTTGAGATAACTTACAGTAAAACTTAAGTTTTTATTACTTCTCTTCCAAGGTGGAGTAGAATTGTTTTTACCTTCTAGCTAACTCGACAGCTGAAGTTTTTGAATTAATAGTTGAATCATCTTTATTTCAACCCTGTTGACTCTTGGACTGAATCCAGTGAAATAATGCATTTCATGTGATGCACTGAAAATATTTATATATTTTTGTTACTTGGGGGAGAAAGGTAGGAGTTGCCACTTGAGTGCTTTTCTGAATATACAGGATCTATGCTAATTAAGCATGGATGATTTAATTTCAGTCAACAGCACAAGGCAATGTCCATCCTGACAATAATAATGTAAATGTCCTTTGCTTTCCTTAGATCTGTCTGAGAGTATGTCATCTGTCAGAGAACATCTCAGATGTTGAAGAAGTTCAATAAAGGGTGTGTGAAGTGGGAGCAAGTGAAGAGTCTGTCTGAAATTTCATCCCTCCTTAATGTTTTGCAGGAGCTCTTTTTGGTTGAAGTAACATGTTGTGAATTTTGTAGAGAAATTAGGTGGGTCCTTCTTGCACTGATGCAGGCATAGGGCAGATTCTACAAAGGTAAAACGTTGCCTCTCCTTAGAACTTTGGAACCACTCAAAGCATCTCTGCTTTGTACAGGTGTAAAGAGGGGAAAAAAGAGAAAATTAATTCCCTTTATTGCCAAGCTAATTTCCTGAATGAATTTATTACCCTGCATTCTTCTGTGGTCTTTGCTCCAAGATTTGGTGATCTTAGGGAGAGCTACTGGAGCACTGGATGTTCAGGTCACTGGTGCACAATGTAAAGCAGTGGCTTTTAATTGCTCCTCATGAAGCCCATTTGGCAGGTGCTGTGAGTGCTCATTTTGCTTGGCTTTGTTTCTTTCTCTGGATTTAGGCTAGTTTGGGGTTAATGTTTCAAGTTTGCATCACCACCGAAACACTGCTCACGTCAGCTGGCAACACCTTTGTGTCTATTACTGATTCCAGGGTGTAAACTAGATAGCTTATTTGTCCTGCCCTGAGGAAGAAGAGAAGGAGTTAAATTTTAAGAGCTGCCACTGGTGGGCATGAGTGCTGACTAACACCTACTATCTTGAGTACACGGAAATCAATTTGGACCTTGTCTGATGAATGCCACTGCTGGAGTTCGTTCTTTTCCATATAGAGCTACATATAAGAATCGAGAAATAAATGCATTCACTTAAGATAACATTGTGTGACAGCTGAGAACAATTAAAACTCTTACTTGTAGCTATATTTTTTTCCTTCCTTTCTGCAGCGGGAGGGTGGTGTCTGCAGCTCTGAGGATTTGATACAGGCTATTTGTCACTGCTATGATCTTATCTAGAATAAGTATAGTGCATGGTTATTTATTTTACAGCCTTTTCTTCTAGTTTTGCACAACACACAGATCTTGGTAGATGGGATAGGATTTTTTTTTTTCTTACTAGAGTCTTTTTGGCAATAAACACATGCCTAACTGTAAGGGAAAAAACTTTCACAACTAAGCTTGTTTTGTGAAGCCCAAACATTTGTGAAGCTTACAAACCCTCAAACTTTGCATAATGTGCCCATCCCTGGTCTCAAACATGAAGTGGCAGAAGAGGGAAGTGTTACTTTTTTTAACCAACAACTTATGACTGTGTCAACACATGACAATTTGTCAAAGCTTGCTGTAGCGGTACTGTAAATTAATTTTTAGCATCACTTGTGAGTGGTAAACACTTTGTGCAGTGTGAACAGCTCCTAGTACAGTGTGAGTTGTCAGCAGCTTGTGAGCTACCCTAAAATAAAAAATTAAAAAAAAAAGGCACGGAGGGAAGGAAGCAAGCTCGTTTACTAGTACAAAATGGATCTGAGTCTGCAAAAATTAAACATGTAGTGGTATGTTGACTCAACCTTGAAAATGTATTTTTTCCATTAATAATAATCACCTACAAGGCTGGGAAATCACAACTCTCCGTTCTGTGCTCCAAGCTGTGCCTGATAGCAACCAGCTTTCTCAGGCTCATGACTCGGTGAAGTAGAGCCCTCTCTTTGCTCTTGGGTTTTGCCTTTGCTTGCTTGCTTGCTTTAAAAGCAGAACCTCCTGCAAATGCGAGTATGCTCCTTTGCTGAGAAGTCTCAAATCAACCATATAACATGCCTGGAGAAAAATTAATATGGCAGCCCAAAGAAAAATGGTGGGGGGTGAGTGCTCTCTCCTCCTCGCCTGTCCCCTTGCTGTTTCTCCTTATCTATCCCAGCTGCTGTGGTGGAGCTGGCCTTGATGGTTCATACAACAGGAGTTGACATGATGGAAGAAAATTATTTGGTACAAAAAGACAGGGAATATGTATTGTAGAATACAACTTTTCAGATACAAACCTATTTTAACCTGTCACTTTAGCAGAACAAGCAGTAATAACCTCCCAACCTAACAATGACTGTTAAGTTGAATGTTAATTTGCTCAGTCGTTGAATTGCTAACATGTCTACAATTTACAAGTGAACACCCACTCGAGAGAGAAAATAGAAGTTGGTGCCTGGAATTCCTGGCCTTACTGAAATCACCTACATTTTTTGGCACTAATTTGTCTTGCATTTCCTGCAAATGTTTTAACTAGAACTAGATGAGAAAAACAGCTGGGAGCGTTTGTTTGCTGCTTTGATGCGCTCAGTGCAGGGTTTTTTTCTCAGGCACAGTCACTCTTGGCTTATATACCATAGGGTGTCTTTGGCTTCACCTTGGGGATTGTTCCTGTGAGCAGGCAGCACATGTGAAGCTTGGCACGAGAACTATTGAGACCTGCTAAAGAAAGTTTTAACCTGGTTGTACTTTTAAAGAGAAAGATTACTTTATTTGTGTATTTGCTCATAAAGAATTTTGGTTATATTTCCTTTTCTAGATACAACTGTAAGTGCTGCCTGTATGAAAGAGCTGAGCCACACCATCCAGTAAACTGTCTAGAGCGGCAGTTGGCTTGCTTGGAAATCACTTCCAGAACTGCGTTGTAAGTAGGTGTTTTTACAAAAGCATCATCAAATGGTTTCTTCGATTTTGGGGTGGTTTTGAGATGTTTTGGTTGTTTCTTTTAATTTCACAGTTTTACTCTAACATCTAGTTAAGTCACTAGCAATGCATGTGGGACCCCAAGCACCCCCATATCTGTGCATAGCGTAAAGCTAAAGTCATTTCAAGGCCTTTTGCTGCATTGCTCTAGAACTCCCCAGCATAGCACCTGAGCACTTCTGAGAACAGGCAGCTACATAGAAGCCTAGAAAGAAATTTGACTGAGTACGTATTGATCTATTTTGTCATTAACTCTATGACATACATGTTTTTCAAGTGTTCATCCCAGCCTGCGCTTCAGCATTTTGGCTGTGCTTGTGTAGCCCTGCTAGAGCAAATGCTTTGTGGAGATTTTCATAAACTGTGATCTGCCTAACTCAGTTTGAAATGATCCAAGAATAGTTGCCCTGTGTGATTGAAAAAGAGCACTGCTTTGTCCCTTTGGCCATGCAGGGGATATAGCTAGGGAACCTCAGTAGGCTGTGAATGGAGGTGAATTTGGTCAGCTGCATCTGTTTCTGTGATCATGGAATCATAGAATATCTTGAGCTGAAAGGGACCCACAACAATAATCAAGATCATCCTGGTGATGAGTGAATGTCAATGAAAAGGGCCCTATTTCAGGTACAAGCCAATTGCATTGTGTATGGCATTGAGAATATGTTTGCATTTAGAACGAATAACATCATCCTAGAAAACTTTGAGATGTACACCAAAAAAACCTTATTATGCTATTTATACAGTTCCTTTTGAAAGCATAATCCATTCAGGGATGTTTGTGACCTGAAATTTTATAAATTTTATTTCTTTTTATATTGCCTTTATTTTCCTGCTGCTGCAGGTTATGAGAAGTATGATATGAGAAGTATTCATGACATAAGTGCATTTCCCTTGAAATGGCCTCTGATACCATGGTCACTTGAGAGAGCAGTGGTGGGAGAGTTGGTGACTTAGAGTTCAATTCACTTATTTAAGCAATTTTTTTTATACAGGCTACTCACATTCCTCAGCACCTTGCAGAATACTCCCTACAGGTGACATTTTCTGTACATATACTAGGTAAAAAAAAAAAAAAAAATATATATATATATATATATTTATGCTAATCCTGTCGCCAAGTCCTTCAAACACAGCAGTCGAGACAGTTTTTTGCTATAGGTTTCTTTTCTGTGAATCTTTATTCTGTACAGTCAACTGACACACCTGAGTCACTCTCTAGGTGAGGTTGTGCTGGGCAGGAATATTTGGCTCGGCTCTGCCTGCAGTTATCTGCCAGATACAGTAACTGCTGTTTTGTCCTTGCTCCGGGCCTGCTGGACCCGTGAGGTGCTCAGTCCAATTCTGCATGGGTGAAGTTGAATGAGATGAAAAAAGGACTGGTTGCTGTCAGTGATGGGACATTTCAGCCATGGCAAATGTGCAGAAAACAAGTGAGGGAATTGTTTGGGGAAAATTAGGACTTCAAAAAGTCTGAATTCAAACAGTTTTCCAATTAGAAATTTACAACAAGGTATAATGTTTGTTTTCAGCATCATGCCTGTAAATGGTTCATCTGCCTCTGCAACTTACATCCTGACCTGAGCCACTGTTGCTTTCATGGAACCATAAAATCATTAAGAATCATACAAGCACAGTTGTTTAGGTTGGAAAGTACCTTCAAGATCATCAAGTCCGACTGCTAACCCACCACTAGCAAGTCCACCACTAAGCCATGTCCCTAAGTGCCACATCTACATGGCTTTTAAATACCTCCAGGGATGGGGACCCAACCACTTCCCTGGGTAGCCTGTTCAATGCTTGACAATCCTTTCTGTGAAGAAATTTTTCCTAATGTCCAATACAAATCTCTCCTGGAGCAACTTGAGGCCGCTTCCTCTGATCTTGTCACTTGGGAGAAGAGACGACCCCCACCTGGCTACAACCTCCTTTCAGGCAGTTGTATAAAACGGTAAGGTCTTCCCTGAGCCTTTTCTCCAGGCTAAACAAACTCAGCTCCCTCAGCTGCTCCTCATCAGGCTTGTGCTCCAAACCTCTCACCAGTTTGATTGCCCTTCTCTGGACACACTACAGCACCTCAGTGTCCTTCTCGTAGCGAGGAGCCAAAAACTGAACGCAGGATTTGAGGTGTGGCCTCTCCAGTGCAGAGTGCAGGTGGTTGATCACCGCCTTAGTCCTGCTGGCCACACTTTCAGCATGGGAAGCAGGACCCTGGCTCCTCTGGGGATGATGAGCACTTCTGGTCCTTTCTTGCAGGGCTCTGCAGCACTTGTTCCCAGGAAGCCCCGTGTTCACTTGGCCCTGGGCTGGTGTCACCATAGAGTTGCCCATAAACCCCTGAGGCTGCTTCAAGGGGAGCATTTTCTCTATCACGGTTAGTGATGGATTTTCATCCAGTTTATGCCATGATGGTTGCATTGCTCTGGCACCAGGAGCTAGAGCTGTGCATTCATTTAATTTACCCTAGGGTAGTTGCTACTGATTTGGTTCAAACCTGGTGTTGTAGCGTGCACACTACTGAGGCAATCACAGTTACACCAGTTCCTTGAAGGATTCACTATTCCAGCGTGGTTTTCTGCCTCATGTCCTTCCATTTCAACTGTATTAGTCTGTTTAATGGTGCCAGAAGGCCACATATTTGCTTTCTGTGAAGCCTCAAACATGCACGCTTTTAAATAGTTAAATAAACGTTAATTATGATTCACAAATAGTTTTTCCCCAACTATTAAGTAATATCAAACACTGAATTTTTCAGTCAGTAATTGTTTTTCCAGCTGCTGAGTGGGACTAACTATTCAGTATTTTTACAGTTATTTTTGCAGCTGCTTGGCTGCTTTAAGCATAAAAGTCCTATGTTATTTTGTAGGGCTTGACAGATCTGGATGCACAGTGGGCACAAAAAGCCTGTGGTGGGAGTGGAATGATTACAATCTTCTGATGCACCTTGGTTAGCTGTGGATAGTTTGGGCTGCATCCAGATAAGCTGAAAATAGCATACGGGGCACTTTTAAAAGTCTGTGGTTTTGCAACATTTTCTCACAAAAATATGAAGTCTTTTTCTTTCTCACTGTGTTAGTTATTACGCAGGTGGAAATTAGTTATTTTTTCCTTTTCAAGATCTTGAGACATTCTGTGAGGGATTCAGCCAGTGTGAATTATTTCATGAAATAGTGGTTTGACTCGTTGCACCTCTTTGCAAATAGTATAATACCAAAGAATTTTGTCTTAGAAGGGCATATTATGTGCCTTACACAGAAAGGTCTTAAAACATTTTAAAATATCAATTAAACCACGGGTCACGATGATAGTGAAATAGACATTGTTTTCACCCACCGTGGCACCTACCCTGGCAGTGAGCACATGGCTCACATTTTCCCAGTGATTCATTAGCCAAGCCAGTAAAACATCCTATGCAGTCTGGTGCTGTGGCTTACTGGTAGCTGTTCTTCAGATGGTTGCTCATGTCGACATGATGCATAGCAGCATCAGAACATTCACTTTGGAACTTACCTATTTTGTGCATCTCTTTTCTCTGATTTTCCCACCGGATCTGCTCTGCTGCCTCACAGGGCTGCTGTTCGCATAAGCAGTTGCTGTAACTCTGTGAAGCTGCGAGTAAGACATCTCCTTCTAAATATCACTGGTGTGTTTTGATGAAGCCAGGGTCATGAGCACGGGCTGCACAAAGGACACAACACTGAGCACTAGGGAGAGGATGATGTTGGTAGGGGAGAAGACCAAATCGTCAAGGGTAAATTCTGTTTGATGTTCAGATGTGTTGGTTATTAAAGCCAAAACAGAAAAGAAGCAGGATAAAAAGCCTTCACAAAGCAGAAGTGTGAGTGTAATGAAATGGAGTGACTAGACAAATGAAAAAAAAAAGAAAATGTTCATTATAAAACCCACCAAACGTCAATTTCAAAGCCCCAGAAGAAGAGGTGATCTGTCAGCCACCCAGCTTGGACTGGGCACCCAACTGGAACTCATGGTCTGGGTTCAGTTCCCTGCCTCAGTCACAGGTTTCCTGTGTGTTCTCAGGCAACCTCCTTCATCTGCCCCATGACTGACTTCCTCATTTGTGCAGTGGAGATCTTCTTCCTCACATTCATTGTAAGCACAAAGCCCACTGATGTTGCTGAAAGACGTGGATGTTGCAATGGGAAGAGCCACCCTGGAGACCAGAGCAAGAGGGGTGTGCTTCCTCACAGGTGATAGTCACCCATGCTGCTTTCATTTCTGTGTTAAAGAGTAAAAGAAATTATTTCCAGCTCTCAAAAGGGTTTATTTTTTTTCTTTCCAAGTCTTTCAGGCCTATTTTTTTGTGGAGTTTGGCTGCCCCGGTGCAGCAGCAGGCATTTGGAATATTCCCTGTCTCTCACCTTTCTCTGCTAAGTCTGTCTGCTTATGGCTTTGAGTCACTCCTGTCTGCTCAGTACGTGCACGCAGCACAACCCAATGGGATCAGAAACACAGCTTCTGTCATCTCCCAACTTACGTGGAGATCTCCTAACATGTAAACACAGTTGTGTGTAAGAAAGAAACCAAAGAATGCTTGAGGCTGGTTGGAGGGGCACCAAAAGTGACCCTAGCAGCTTAGGAAGGTGGTGCAAGGCAGTGGAATGTCACACCCATGGGCTCCTGCCAAGATGTGCACTGGCACTGTGGCTGCTGAGGATGTTCACATAGCCCATCACCACCACTGGCCTTCAGCCTTTCTGCTCCTCCACTCAATCCCTAATAAGCAAAAATACTCATTTAAGGGATTTTTATATACTCTTACTTGGTGCTGATGCTAATTCTGAGTAAGGAGTCAGAAATGACAAGTCACACGCCTTTTGATGTGCCCTTTTATCTCCTTTGGGTTGGTAGTTAAACCTCTAAGTGTGAGGACTTCTCAGTACAGGAAAAGCGATGTCTCATTCCTTCCGAGGCTGGTCAGCTCAGAGTCCTTTGTCATGAGGAAACACAGGTGGTTTGAGATGTAGTGCAGTTGACACTGGATGTCCCTTCTCTGCCTGCAGTGCTTGTCCCTTTTCCTAACTGGTGAAACTGGAAATTCAGTCCGCTTACAGCTCTAAGGGACTAGTGCCTGAAAATGCAGCAGCTGCCTAGTTGTCCAGTGCTGTTTCAACCCCTTGCCCAAGCTACAAATAATGAGTTTTTGACCTAATTTAGTTTTATACAGAAGTGATCTTCGTCTTGCAAATCAGGAAGGCTATTTAAAGCAGTGTAATTGACTTCAGCTGTAAGATTCAATACACTTATCTAGGATTACAGTTCAATAAAATCTAATTGTGCTGAGAGCAACAGGAATTATAGAAACACCTGGGGATGGTTTTCTGCCTTTCCCATGAACAAGGTGAGCTGGATGTCTTCTGATCCTTATGGTTTGGGTTACACTGCTGCTTGACCTGCCCATTGGCAGGAGCAGCTTGAGGTGGCACTGTTTGGCATAGGGAGGTGAAGCCAAGCGGGTGAAATGATGGGTGGCCTTCTTCTGTCAGCTCTTTGTGAGTGATGCTCTCATTTCTGTGTGCCCAGCCAAAGTCAGGCTGGGGGAATGGGAAGTAAGTGATGTCTGGTTTCATTATGATGGTGATAATAGGATCCATGAGGTATGTGAGATTAAAAGCCCTACAACGTTGCAGGCCAAGTCATTCACAGAGGACGGGCCCTGAAGTCAGTTCAGTGCCTAAACATCCTTTTGCCTTGCCTCACCCAGTGTAGAAATAAATACGGGAAAACAAATATTTATTCAGTATTTCCTCTCACTAGTTACCAAGTAGGAAGCTGTGTAAAGCCAATTGCTACTTGGAAACATTTGCTGACCATCGTGCATTGGCCTTATGACGGTGTTCTGCAATTCTAGAGAGCCTTTTTGCCCAAGTATTCATTAATGAGCTTTTCATCAGCCACTCTGAACAAATGGGAAAGGATTAGATTTACTTTTTCACTTGCAGAGCTTCAGGGAAAAGTACAGACTTTTTAGTGGGATGAGGACGCTGGCACAAGTAGTGAGTAATTTGGGATGATGGCTTAGCAGATGGTGTGGCAAGTGTCCTTGTGACACATATGAGGTGCAAACTTTGTTATTCTCTCATAGAGAGACATCCCAAACAACAATCCTTGATCCAAACATAAGCTTGTGTCATCAGAAGTGCTTACCTAACACCATGTTTATTTTCTCCATTATTTCTTCCAGTTATTAATTATCCTATTGCAAGCAGGAAAGGAAAAATATACTTTCATACGGAAGTAACACACTTGGCCGGTTCCAGTACACTGACTTCATGAGCAATAAAATATATAACATTGCTTGCTACAGCACGTGCTGTACTAATCATTCTCTGTGCAACTGCCTACTTTTTACACCATTTTAAATGAATGCCAGGACTATGGGGAGTAATAAAACAAGATAATAATGGCAGAACAGGTAGGTTTTGTCGTACAAGTTAAAAACAAGACAAAAAAAAACCCACCTCCAAAAGCCATGAGAACTGTAGAAGGAGGCTCTTTTCACCTGACAAAGTTAAGCTGTAATTACTGAGTGCAGAGAACATCTTTCTTACAGGAACAAGCAGTGAGAGTGGACCATGAAGGATGTCCTGAAGCTGCTGCAGTCACATTTTGAGAGCAGAGAAGAGAGATTGATAAGAAATTTTTTTTTTTCTCGTTATGGGGTTGGCTTTGCTTGTGGCATAATGATTGCTGATTCTTACTACTGCTTTGGGTGATAGTTAACTGGGATGGTGAAAATACTGATATTAAACTTCTGTTTTCAGGTGACAGGAAACTGAAGAAGAAATTCATGTCATGCCTAAGTTTTCAGTTGGAGTTGAGCTGTCAGGGAGAACTAGATAGACATTTGAAATACAGTCTTTGCTGTTTTGGTTAACTTTATGAGGTGATAAACCTCATAAAGGTTTCACTTTGTTTCCCATACCTTTATTTTTTTCATCAGGATATTCAAGAGTTAATGCAAAATTAACTAAAAAGCAAATATGGGGGCACTTCAAAATTTGTCCACTTTGCATGCATTAAAGTACTAATGTAAGCTTGTGCACAACGTGCTGGTATGCAGCGGCAGACGGCAAATGGTTTGTTAGTATTGGCAATGCTCTCATGAAGCCAAATACAATTCTTACGCTTGCTGGCTTGACAGTGAAAAGTGCTTTTAATTCCTATCCAGTTTTTTTCTGCTTCCTCTGTCTTCTTATTGCCACCCCTTGTACCTTGGAATAATAAAATGAAACTTCAAAGAGTTTATGAAAGTCATGGTCAAAAGCATGTGGTATCTTAGGTCAGGCAGATGAAACCACGGCTAACTAAGTCCAGTTTCTTCTCAAATCTGGCCAAAATAGTGTTTCATCTCACATTTTGGGAGCGTGGCAGTCCATTTCTCCCTAAAATAGCTGAAGTTGGTAAAAGTGTTGTTCAGAAAAATGCAAGATTCCCCAAGATGTTGCAAGGTTGATGATACTCATTGGATTCTGTGCTGAGCAGAACTAAATCCATATGCTTCTGGACATTATATCTAAAACACAGTTGAGATTTCGTCTTGTTTAGTATTGTCATAGGATTGTTTCATAAGTATAGCTCTGCAGTAATTTCTTGTTTCAAAAAAAATGCTTGCATGAAGATTTTTTTAAAGCAAGACTTTTGTTTAAATCCAGTTCCACTCCATTCAAAAGAGCACAGTATTTTGCAAATATGTCTGATACTCGTTTCATGTCAAACTATCTGCCACAGGGAAATAAAAACTAACGTCTTCTTCAGCCAGTAGAAAATTTCCTTTTCCCTTTTTATGCCATTTGTTTTATCTTTTCTTCTCCACAGCTTTGGATTTTGTCTGTCTTCTTGTTTTAAAATCTGCTGTTTTATTACTCTCAGTACCCAGTGTTTAGATGGGTCCTCCTCCATCTTCTCCAAAGTATACCAAGGTTCTCCTCCTATCCCGTGCCTTGTATTTAAGAATTAGTGGCATGATGTGTAATCCAGGAGTTACTGATACAAGCTGAGAGTTGTGCCTCCAGCAGTGCTGGTGATGTACTCCAGCTGCTGGTGGGTGCTCAGTCTGCAGCACCGGGCTGGAGTTACTGCCAGATAAAATACAGAAATTGGGCATTGTATCAGCAACGTGGTTGCAGTAGAATGGTTTAGGTCTAAGGGTAAAAGCTAATACAGACGTGGCCATTAATTTCTCACCCCTCCAGGGGCGTACTTCTAATTAAGACCTTGTATACACTATTAAATGTTTCCAGTACTATCCCCTTAATCTATAAATTATTGGTCCATTTAACATGGCTCTGCATACAGTCCCAGCTCAGACACCTGGCTGGTACCCATTGATCCTGGTCCTCCTGCCGCAGTCATCTCCTCTTCATTTACTTGCTAATGGAATAGCCTGCTCTTTCTGTTATAGTCTCACATTGTTTCTCTAATTGGCTTCTTTTTTCTTTTGTTGTAATGATTTTGCTATTCCAGGGCAGATTCCCTGCCAGAAGACTTACAGTATGGCAGTCTAACATCACCCTTATCCTGGTAGTAGCAAGCACCCTGTTTTGTGTCACCTTTTCTTCAGAAAACACCGCTAGAGGCAGTTGCAACCTTACTTGATCTTTCCCTATGCAGAAGATGTGAAAATACTTAATGAATCATTCTGGGGAGGTGTGACCTGCGGGATGCAGACGCGTGGGAGTGTTTATTTGTTGAAAGCATCAGAAGGGGAATCACTCCGTTATCCGAGTACCCATGTCAAAAGGTGGGAAATCAGCGTGCTCTGAAGTTTCACTGTACCTTCATTCTTCTCCTAGCTATCTCTTCCTGGAAGGTAGTTAATTTTGGAAAAGCGGACAAAGAGAGAAGAAAAGCGGCATGTAAATTCCCAGGATTTCCTTTGGGGGAGAGATCCCGCAGGGGAAGGAGGGAACTCTTAATAATCTTTGCAGCATTTAATCCCAAGAAAGCGCAATAAAATCAGTGCTTCCACTGAGGATTGGCAGCATATTTTTTCTGTAACAAGACCAGTTTTTAGTTTCTTTGTAGTACAGTCTGATTAAGACTGTATCGAGTTGACTGAGGAGAGCAAAATCTGGTTTTGACAGATGTTTCCCATGATCTGAAGAATACAAACACTCCTGCAAGATGACAGACGGCTTGTTTACGTAAGAAATCTTTTTTTTTTTTAATTACAAAAAAGAAAAACCAACAAAAACACACAAACGCAAAGCAACATTCGGATCAGTCATTCTGATCAAGGCAGTGTCGATTATTAGGCTGTAAAGGGAACTGATGACTCAACTTAGGCACAGCGCTGCGGCGATCTCCGATTTTCGGTTTCATAACAGATTCTTTTCAGGAATTCTTTTCATTTATGATGTTTAAATGTATCTCTGGGAACACATATCACTTTGTGATGGGAATGTGAGAGACTGGTGTCAGTGTGCTCCGAGTGGCTGGGCAGAATTTGGGAGGCATTTCTGTACCTTGGTGGGATGCCCGGTGGGAGAAGGGTTGTCTGACCCGTCGCATTGTGCACTTGTACCAGCACATCACCGGTGTTGTTACCATGGTAAATTTTATAGATAAGTTCACATCAGTAAAAAAAGCACTTTGATTCAGAAAGCGAAATGTTTTGATGTGATCCCGTGCTTAGTAATTCCAGCGAGTGCGCTTGTTAAAGCGGGTGAGTCAGAAATGGAAATGCAAAGCATTTCTCTGAACAGTGGCCGGAAATTAGCTTTGAAAACTGAAACAAAGCCCCAACCACAGTTTTATCTATTTACCTAACAATTTTAGACCTGTGAAAATCCCTTTGTCTTTGGGACACATTTCGATTCCGCTCTTGTAGTGCTGGTGCGATCCTTAGGCTGGATGATCTGCCGTGTCAGGACTATCTTGGTGTGTCTTAATTTTTTGGTTTAAAAAAATTGAGTTCCCTGTTAGTGGCTTCATTGCCTGTGATGCTGCCATATTCTCTCACGGCTTGTGCTGGAAGTTGGTGGAAGTATAAGGCAGGATGGGATGTTGTAATGTTTGAGTTAATGTAATACTGAGGAAGAAAACCAGGGGAATTGAGTGGAGTCAGCTGCTTATTATCCAGTGCATAAGCTGTGTATATATATATATATATATCTATATCTATATATCTATCTCTATATGGCACACGGGGCTGTCTGACTGCTCTGGCACCAAAAACTCCTTGGTTTAGGGCTGGCTGCTCCCCAGCTTAGCATGGGGAGGCTTCAGTGGTCACAAGCCCCTCTGTTTGTCAGGACATAGCCCTCCATCTGTAGGGAGAGGGCAGAAGGGGCTTATGAGTATTTTCGAGTCAGTAGTGGTTGTTTTGCTGAGAAAAACTTAAAAATCAGCATATTGGGTGATAGATAGCAACATTCTTTTCCTCATACTGCACCTTTCTTCTCTGCTGACATCTTGGTACCTCTTGCTTATCCTTGAGAGTGAGTCTGGATGCTTTGGACTTGTCACCCAGCCTCAGACAGGACTGACTGCTTTCCTGGCAGCTGTATTGTGGTCTGAGGCCCATCAACGTAAATCATGGTGGAGGAGGACAAAGTAATAGATATGTTTAAGGCACTTGCAATTCCCATGGCAAGGCTGGTGAAGTAGAGCTCATTTCAAAGAGAAGGCGGTTTGGTGTTTTTTCTTAATTACTGTTTACCTAAATAAATAAATAATGCATATTCATGGCTTTAACTAGAGTAAGTCGTGTTGAAATGTTTACCTCTCCTGAGGATAATTATTAAGGGCGGGGTGTGGGGTGCAGCAATTAATAATAAAACATTTAGATGAGATTACAGAATGTTCTGATTAGAATAGTAAACATTATGCCAGAAATAAAAGCAAATAAACAAAGCTGTCTTGAATTTAAAAAAAAATAAATACTATGCCATCTGAAGAAACATGCTGAACAGAATCAGTTTGGGTGAAAGGGCCATGCCCTTGGAGCTCTTCAATATCACAGGGAGGCTTCTTCAGTCTAAAAAGCATCCCTGTGGAAGAAAGCCCCTCACTTCCAGTCTGGAAAAAAGATGACACAAGTACTGGCATCCACACAGATTAGTGTAGCAGATGTAACACCTGTCAGCACCACTTTGAGGCTGGGGTCCATTAATTCTTAAACCACGCAATGGAGAGGATTTCACCTGCTTACATCAGTAGTAAATAAAACCTTCATTTGCATTGTGAACCTCCTCCCTCCTCATTTTGCACATTCCTTTGAATGAAATTCTTTGCTCAGCTGAGAGTTTGAAATTTGGACTCCTCCTTTCATATCTTTTGGCTGTGGTTCCTTATCTGGTTAATCAGATCAAAGAGAGCCAGTGATGTGTTCAAAGATTCTTGTGACAGCTGTGTACCATTAGGCTGAATGATTAAAAAACCCCCATAATTGTAGTTTAGCGCAGTAAATACAGATTGGTCTTTCAGTTTAACATACGGTAGTAGGCGAACGGAGCCTTTGACAAAAGACCTGCTGCTCTAACCCCATGCAGACAAAGCTGGTTTGCCCCCAGCCCCACCTGCCTCCAGCTATTTTGGGCCAGCAGAGGAGTGTGATCGAGTGATGGGTGTATCTGTCGTGTTGCACTAGGTTGGGGATGAAAAAGAAAACAGAGGATAAGCAGAAAGTGGGTAGGGAGCACCAAGGTAGCCCGTGGGGACCAGTAGCCTCAAAGCTCCTTGTGCAACTGGGGTGGGCTCTCTTTTCTCATCGAGCTGTCTCTTTGCAAGCTGTCTGGCCTCTCTGGGCCATTTCCTAGCTTGGGCATCTTTTGGGGATGAAGGCTTCCAGACCCTCTCATCTAGACCGAATTGGTCCCTTCTAAAACAGCTTCACAAGTGCCAGGGTGCTTGCTGGCACCTAGCACGCCCGGCATGCTGCCGGCATATGTCTCCTGGACTCCCTCTCATCTAGAAACTGAAAAGCGGCTTCTCTTTGACTGGAAGTGCGGTCTGACTATTAGATGTGGTGGAGTCCTTGCTTATGTCAATCACTAGTGCAAGTCTCTGGCTGTCTCTGAAACAGAGCAAGATGTCGAGGAACAAGAACTGGCGGATGGGCTGTCTTGTTCCCAGCACAGGTGGAGGGAATGTCCTGTTGACTTTGGTTCTTGTGTGGCATCTTCAAAGCTGGTTCTTTCTGGCTGATAAATTGCCTCAACCACGTTTTGTTACTCACTTCAATGGATAAACCTTTTTCCTGACCCATCTCCCTGCTCTGCAGGATCTGTGAATGGTGTCTGTATCCCAGAAGACGAGGGTGCTAATGGTGGCACAACGTGTCCTGTTGATCCATCTCCCCTGTAGCAGAGGGGTGTGGTTTTTTAAACATGGTGCATTTTTCCCCATTGAAAGAATGTGGGCTACAGACAAGATTTCTGTGGAGCAGAAATACCCATTTCCATCTTCACCTCTTTTCCCTAACGGTTTCTGGGAGTTTCAGCTGCACGCCTTTTGGCAAAGCCAGCGGCAGCAAGGCAGCCAGAGCTTCGTATGGGGTTTTGCAGGTTGAGAACATGTTGCACACATAGAGTGCACAGCACAGTAAACCCGATATCAGCTCACAACTAATTATCTGTATAAAAATTCCCCTGCTCGCTGTTTTGCTGTTAGAGGCTCGCTGGTAGGATTTATGACTCTGGCTAAAATGAAGTACCATTTCCTTTTTCTCAGCATTACTGTGCGTGGCCCCTCTGGCTTTTCTTGTTAAACAGACCTGAGTTCACCCAAGAGGGAACATATTTTTGAAGGTCTTTTCCATCACCATTCTGCCTCTTTTTATATTTTTAAGAACCACTAAAGGTTACCCACAAAACAATTTCAGGTCTTTTGACTTTCCCCTGCTTGGAGTGAGGGTGGAGTCAGAGAAGTTAAGAGGCAGCTGCTTCATGGGAGATGCAGCACCTGCCCACTTTCAGCCCTACCACAGTTTGCACAGGCTAGTGGTAGATGTGTACATCCATCATTGTGGGCTCCCTCTTCATAGTTTGGTGAGCAAGTATTGCATCCAGAATTTATATGAGCTAAAGGATAATTTCCTCGCTTCATGCTGTAACGTGGGGGACCAGCTGTACAGCTGGAGAAAAACTGTTTCTCCTGCCCTTATGTTGCAGATGTATGTCCTCATTTCACGGGCTGATGAAAATGAGATCACTGACTGAACTTTCTGAACTTCCAAATGTCTGGCTGACTTCATCCTCAATCACCTTAAAATTAGTTTGTGTGACATTGTAAGACAGTTGGGGTTTTTTCTGAGTACAGAGGAAAAAAAAAGGGAGCAATGTTGTGCTGCTGCCATCTCTTCCCAGTTGCAGTTAGACATAGTTATTTTTGTATTAGAGCTTGGAGGAAAACCAGTGGAGATGCCAGATAAACCTTCCCAAAACAAACATTTGTGTTAATACTTAAATATTGTTCATCTTTTGCAGCATTTACGTATCTGTTTCCCACATGCTGAACCTTATGGGAAGTTTTTTGTGGTTGACTGTGGCCTGTTCTTTCATTCTGTATGTTAACTGTTTTCTCAATTTGCAATTTTTAAAAGAAATCAGCAGTAAAAGTCTGACTGTGATAATCATTCAACACGGGAAGATCTTTTTTGCATGGCAGGGGTGTGTTTTTGTGGGTCACTTGTGTTGGGTCGGGAGTCCTAGAGCATTAACCCAGTGAGCTGTGTCATTTCATGATGACCTGGGGAGCATCCTTATCCAAGAGAACCAGCACTGGCTAGTCCGATATCGTCTTCCATGCCAGACTAAGGGAGAGCAGTTTCATCCTCATCACTACACCACCTGATTTTCTCCTGTTTGCATGTGTGTTAACCATAATTTCCAGCCCTTAAGGGGAAATAAGCTAGGTATCTGAATTTTCATCAGATCTGACACAAAGTATTAGGCTGTGGCTTTTGCTGTCTATTGGTTTTACTGCATAGGACATAAATATTCAACTTGTGTCATCTGATAAGGTTGCTGGGGAGGGGGTTTTTCTCACAGAATGTATTAACTTTCCTTTCACACCTAGCCATTCTTTCATGAGTCATAACCCCAAGATAAAATATTTTTGGTGGTGGCTTTAAGTCAAGTATATTCATATGAGAAAATAATTCAGGATTTACTTAAAAAGATTCACAAGTTCCTGTGACAATACTCTTGAACTACAGCCTTATGCCTCTCCTAGCCCTGCCTGGCTGATGTGTCACAGACCTAACTGCAACCAGAGGACAAAGAGAGACGGAAAAGTCTCCCTTTGCACATTCTCCAGCTTCTCTGAAGGTTTTCTGTTTAAGCCTGGTTGGTTTTGTTAAGTGTAGCTGGTAAAAATCCAGTTTGCAGACTGCAGAGCACTCCCCTGGCCAATGCAGGTCAGCAGCAGCTGCTTTCCCCTGCAGCCAGCCAGCCAGCCAGCAATGGGTGTCTTTACGGTTCTCCTGGTGACTTCAGTCATAGTTTCTAGCCAGAGTGGTTCCTCACATAGTTTTGCCATTATCTGAGGGGACAGCTCAATCTTATCTCTTCTGGCTGTTGACACAGCTCACCCAGAAAGGGATGCACTGCAGAACTGGTCCTCGCAGCCCTGGGATGGGTGCGTACTTCCCTGTTTCAGGTCCACACCTCCTTGGTTGTGTTGGTTTTCTGCATCCCACCTCTGGGCACTGGGGAAGAAGCTGCTCTGCCCTTCTGACTCCTGTTTTGGCTGCCCCTGGTTAAACAGTACATGTGGGAACAAGCAGGAGTGATGGATGAGCATGTTCTTTCCCTTTGGAAGAACTAGGCAGGTTATAATGAAGAAATTAAATGCACTGAGGGTGAAGCAGACCATATGTCTTTTGTGACATAGGTATCGATATCATCTTGGGTTTAATTTACAGATTTCAGGGAGAGATCATGCACTAGATGTCAGGAGCACTGCAAATGCCTTCTCAGCCTCAGGCGACCCTTCAAGCTACAAAAGTTCCAATGAAGCTATTTCAACCAGAAAGAAATTACACACAAAACATAAAGAAAACACGTTTGCTAATCTGTGATGGTATTGCATGTAACAAAGCGGGATCCTTGACTTCACTGAGATCAATTTCTGCACATATTTGTGTAGGTAGCATCATTGCACTCCACCAAGTAAGGCACTGCTTCAGAAAACACCAGCTCCGTTTGCACACCTGTGCTCACCTCTCCTGGCTCGCAGGTGCACAGCATTCCTTAAATATTTTTCCTCCTGTCCACATCTGAAGAAGCTCCCCAACTTGTCTCCTTGTGTGGTTCATTTTACTTAGACCTCATTTTACCCACCCATGCTGAACATCAGGGTAAACAACCCACTATGTATTTGTTGCATTTGTCTATTTATTGCTCACATCTCTCATGGCCCACCCAGCATCTCCAGTTTTCTTGAGCACGACTACACGATTTTCTGTGTCTGAAACATCTTTCATGATAACTGTAGTAATATCCAGGTACATTCATCATGCCCTTCTCAATTCACCTTTCTTGTTTTGTTCATTGCAAACAGAAGAACTTGCCGGTTTTCCTCCTCCTAAGCATTAAAGCCCTATTGAAAATGAAACCTCTTCTTTGAACACTCTCTCTGTATAACAGAAATCCAAACTGGAAGGTGTTTTATTGAAGCAAATGGTTTTTCGACTTCATGCATTCCTCTGCCAGTTAGAGTGTCTGGTGTGTCTTCCTTTACACTTGCATTCCTCAGTGCTAATTTCAGCTGCCAGGCGGTACTGGAAGCCATCAGAAAGGGGGAGAGAAAAGGTAACCTGGTTCAAAAATGTACAAGAGGTTGTTAAACAATATAAGTTTAAAAAAAATCAAACAGATTTACGAAGTCCAGTTTGAAATATTGTTATTTTTCTAGATTTCTTGGAAAGCTGTTAAGGCAGATACTTCTTTTTAGAATAAATATAAGGTTTTCTTGTAACCACCAAGACTCCAGGAGCTGGGTCTTCAAGCTGGTGTAGGACAGTGATTTTGTGTCCTCCCATGACCCTGTAACTGATGGCCCCCACGTGCAGGTCTGTGCTGAGAGCTGAGACCTTGATGTGAGCAAGCCTTGGAGCAGAGTGCATCTTCCCCTGCCTAACATCCAGCTCTTCCCAATGCTGTAAACCTGGCTGATCAGCATGTTAAACTGCTGAAATTTCTCTTCAGTAGGTGCACCATTGGCTCTTCATATGAACTCAGTTTTTATGTCTTCCTGTAAGTTTGCAGCTGTAGTAACAGTTTTGGCTTTAATAATTTGCCTGTTTCAGGAAAAGTCTTTTGTCGAATGGAAAGCATGAAGAAACCCTCGTGCTAAGCGTAGGCAGGGATTAGGTTTCATTCTACCCTAAGCTGACCCCTGGGCAGAGAGATTCCTGCTTTAGTCTTTCAGATCATGTGTAAAACCTGATGCTGGCTGGATCATCCCGCATAGGGCAAGAATATCTAGGGAACATGGGGAGAGGTACGGAGTGAGACATTTGCAGAAGGGAATGAAATGTTTGGGATGCAGCCTCATGCTTTCTACAGCAGTGAACATCAATCAGACCTTCTCAGAAAAGCTTCAGTGGTGCTGAAAGTCTTCTTTTCCCTCCCCTGCTCCTTTTTTTTTTCTTTTTTCCCTATTCCCAACTTCTGTTTATTCCCTTTTTCTTCTGATACGTTGTGGCAAGTGCAATTTTTGCTCAGGACACCAACTTATCCTTGAAAACACAGAGCCTTCCCTGGTTTTAGTCCTTTGGCCATTGAGTAAGCAACAGTTATTTTTGTTCTCCCAGTGATTTATGACTGAACAGATTTAGAGTTTATATTTTAAGGTTTATAGGCAATTTAGATAATGTATATTTGTGACCATAAATATTTGGTACTCTTACAGTCTGTCAATGAATGTTATGCCCAGTTGGAGAAAACTGTATAAAGTGAAGAGACACAAGCATTGTGTTCCTAGCATAGCCTCATGATTCTTTTCAAGTACCAAATTAGGTAATCTTTAAAGGTAGCAAGAGTTTGAGCATCTGTTGGTAGCCATCTAGGAGAGTGCCATCCAGAGGAAATAACCTACTTTTCATAAGTGAACCAATTCTCTGCAAAACGTGGAGTAAAATGTAGTAGGATCAGTGCTCAGAAAATATTGAACTTTTTTTACCAGGAACAGCATACTTAGGAAAATAACCACCAAATCTTATTTTCACTGCATTTTGTTATTTTTTTCACTTTTTTATGGAGTCATAAATAGACATAGTAGACATCTCTTGGGAAACCAGATTTTTTTACTGAAGAGTTAATTTTGCAAGTTTTTAAAAAATAAGAGGCATTTTTTAAAAAACTAAACTTTAGGGGTTTATTTTTCTCTTTCTCACCTCCCCCTTTATCTAGCTTTAGTGTGTGGTAATTCTTCAGACACAGCCTTTGCAGCGATCCTGTGAAGATAGATACATGCCACTGCTTGTACTGTTGCTGTCCCCTTCTGTTCAAAAGAAAACCATCTTCCTTTCCACTCTCAGGTGCCAGCTTTACTCAAGTAAACAGTAGTTAAGCATTCCAATGTTTTTTCCAGGAAAACAGTAAAGTGTTGGGCACTGGCAACTTGCAAACCTGAACTTGAGAACCCCTGTAGCTTGAAGCTAATTACTTCTCCTTCCACAAGTATTTCCTCCCCAACCACTTCAGAGTGTGACCGCTCCCTTGATAGATTGGAGAAGCCTTTTCTGCAGTCTGGGATTGGGACTGTGTGCACTGTGGGATCTGGGCTGTGTGGTGATGCTGGGATTTGGGTGCTGGGGGTTTCACCCCACCTCCTCCAGCACCCTGGCCCCAGCCCTGCTCTCACCAGCCTTTCCCATCCTGGAGTGCCTCCCCTCCAGGGACTGAGCCCTGAGCCCCTTGCGTAGAGGTGACAGCACAGTGAATTTCCTGTGGGCAGATGAACATTTTATTCTCTCTCCAATTTTCTTTTGACATGACCTGGCATGTGTGTAAAGCTTTGCTTTAGGGTGGCTGCAGGATTATGGCACAAATTGCAGCAACCCAGGGATACCAAACTACACTGATGGTGGTTCTTCTCTGAAGCTCCCCAGAGTAAAGGCGAAACAAAGGGACAAATTTTGTGTTCCCAACTTTAATTCCTTGGTAAAACCAATGCAAAGCTTTGACAAAAGCCAGTATTAATTATTATTTAAAGCATACTAGATAAATTTGTTTGTTTTGTTGGAACTCCTTTCTGGTGTGATGGGCAGTTTCATAGAACCACAGGGTGGTTTAGGTTGAGCTTTGAAGCTAATCTGGTTCCAACCCATCTGCCATGGGCAGGGACAGCTGTCACTAGACCAGGTTGCTCAAAGGCCCATCCAGCCTTGACCTAGAACACTTCCAGGGATGGAGCATCCACAGTTTCTCTGTGCAACCTGCTCCAGTGCCTCACCACCATCACAGTAAAGAATGCCGTAGTATGTATGCATAAGTATGCACATACCTGTGGTATGATCTGGTAAAATAATCACAAAAGTGTTAGTTTATGTGCTCGATGATTCTTCTCAGGAGCCTCATACTATACAAATGCAAGGAAAACATGGTCTTTGTTGGAAGGTATCTACAGCTTAAAGCTTGGAAGAAGTGTGAAATGGGCCTAGAGTAATTGTCATGTTTAGCATAAAGACCTTTTATATTTAAGAAAAAAGACACTCCAAAGTTGTTTTTTTTAGAATTAGAAGGAAAAGGCAAAGAGCTGTTTGTGAGGATTCAGTGCTTGATTTTTTTTTTAATTCTTGCCTTTTTTTTATTTTAGGTTGCTACAACTGAGTTGCCAGAACACTGCGCTACAGAACTTTGGAGCGTCACTTCTTAATGGATTGCTGCAGCCTCTTAATTTCTCCATTGATCCTGTTCCCTGCATCGTGAGAACATTTTAGCCAGCACAGAACCTAGAAAAGTTACATGTAAGTCACGATTCCAATTCCTTTCTATTTAAAGAAAAAACAAAAGAAAAAAAGAGATCTTGGGGAAGCAAGGTGGAGGCAGTAAATATCACACTTTAGAAAAAAACTGTAAAAGCTGTAATTCACCTGCAAACATTAGGTGGTGAATAAATTGTTATTGAAGTAGTTACTTGCTTTTTTAACCTAAATAGTGATTGTCATTTTGATGGCTTTTCTAAGTGTTCTGCTGCTACAGTAAACCATAGCAAGAAGTACTTAAAATAGCTCTGTTCACCCCACTGCTCTAACTGTGCTTTGTTTTTCTCTGCAACTGGCTACGTGTGCATACACTTACCTTGGTGTGTTCTGCCAAAGCTGCATGTGCTTCGTGTGAGTTTGGAGGCCATCATCTGCCCAACAGGGCTGCAAGCACCCTTCTATTTCTCCCATGATAAAATCCATAGCCTTCTCCTTTTGGGTTCCTGGAATATTTCTCTTGGAGGAGCCCTGGTGCTGCTTCATCCTTCAGCGTGCTGCCCCAAAAGGCTCTGTAAGCATCAATAGTATCTTCATGGCTACCTCCAGCTCCTTCCAGGTGGAATTAAGTGCTCCACTTGACTGTGGGAAGGTAAAGAAAGCTGTGCACTCATCTACTAGGGACAGATTGAGGGCACCCCTTCCTATCTTCTCAGCCTGGGTAGTAGTTCCTAGTGCTTGTAGTGCTTTGATTTTTCTCCCAAGATGGGGAGCAGCTTATGGTCCTGTGCACATATTTCATCCCTGATCTCACAATGGCTGAGTCTTCCTCTGAAACATTCCATAGCATAGCCTGGCATAGAATCAGTGGAGAGAAATTGGTTTGACCCTTTGCAGTTTGTCAGCAGTTCTAACCCTAACTCTGTGTTCTGAGGTAGAAGAAGCTTCTGGACTGTTATAAGAATGTCATGGATGTGGTGGTCTGTGCTCTATGGAGGGCGGGACACCCCAGAGCTGACAAGTTTGGGAAAAGGCTTGAGCACAACTTGATTTCAATAATTTTTAAAACAAAACCAAATCTCTTTGTGTTTGAGAGGTTTTTATCTTTGAGATGGTGATACAGAGCAGCTTGGCAAAAGGAGGTGGTACAAAATTGTGGTTCGGAGTGTGACACTGTGTATGTTACTGCCCTTCTTTGTTCACTGCAATAACAAATGCATATGATGCAGTTTAATCAGAAGAGGTCAGTGAAGCAGACCACAGCACTCCTTACTGGTCAGTTTTTCTTGAATGCTTACTAACACCATTTTTAATCTTAGAAACTGATCTGTAATACTACTTCTAAAAAAATATGAGTGTTTTGGAACCAAAGCATTTACATTAGAAATATACCTTTATTTGAAGTACTTTATTTGCTTATGTGACACTAAAAGATTTATTTAAAACAAGAAAAGTCTATTGCAAAAGGAGGATAGTGTTCTTTAATGCATATGGAAATTAAGTTTTTAAAGAGAGGAATTTTTTTTTCTGGTGTGATGAGTATCAGCAAAAACAATAGTGAAGCCGTATGCAGTGGAGAAAGTCTGGGTAGTAACAGAATTGACTGTCAAAGAAGCCTTACAAGGTGTGAGTTTGATTTTGTTTTCCAAAAAAAGGCAGAGTGTTGCCATTTCCTTGAGGGTTTGGCATTATCTGGTGCAGTTATTAATCAAATCCCCCTTAGCAGGAAACGTCTGACTACAGGAAAATTTTGGATCTGGCTTGAAATTTGTTTTTAGTGCTTGTCTTAAGGGAAGAAGACTTGATATGAGTTGTAATAGCTAGGCAGGCAGAAAAAGCTTGTTTTTCATTAGTCCTGCTTAGCACTACTCCCATGAGGTTTGGAATCCTTATTCACAAATTTTTGCAGGCTTTTCTCATGATGTTTGAAAAGCTTATCATTAGGCATCTTGCAAATTCACTATTAAAAACACTTCCAGAGGAACTGGCTTCAAAAATATCATCCTTGTTGAGGGACTTGAAAAAGCAGATAGAAATAGGAAAAAACCCCTCTCTCATTCCAAGAAGTGCATAGGAAGTTTTGTCTTGCTTCTTGTTGTGCTACATATAATCACGTCTCCTTTCCAAGGAACAAAATCAGATCTGAGGACCAAATGAACTTGAAAACCAGTGTGAGGATATAGGAGCCATCATCAGATATGTACTTTTCTGGGTTTTTTTTCTTTCTTCTTTCTCTTTTAACTGTGGTTATGTGCTTGATCTGTGCATCATTTTTAAAACATGGTGTGTACTCTACCTCCTAGAAAACTCATGCATCACCTCACAGGCTGTTGGCTGAGGTTACACCCGTCATGTGTGCAGATCCACGCTGGCACAGGTAGACATGAGGGCAAGCTGCCCGTTGCTCGTTTGATTTCTCAGTGTTTCCCACTGTCTGGCTATTTTTGATGACAGACTCTGCTTGTAACAATTACCTTGTTATAGCAATTTCCATAGAAAGAAGCAGACTTTCACTTGTTAATTAGCCCTGCTAGAAAGAGCAGTTGCACAAGGTTGACCCAGCTGTAACAACTGCGTTCTTGTTGCTTTTCCCTGGGTGCAGTGGGATAAACAAGTATGCCTTCCCCCCCTTGCATTTTTTATTTTGTTTTTATAATACTACTAGGATGCTGATTGATAAAATCTCCATAAAAATAGTACTTACTGATGTGTGAGTTCAAAGCAGAAAGTCCCTTGCTTGTTCTGACGGAGCATATTGCAAAACCCTGTTATGGTGCGTGTGCCAAGATAGTAAAAAAAAAAACCATTTCTCCAGGTTCTCTGGGAATTAATCCTGGGTAGGTTAGACTGAGTGTACTGTAATGTGGGAGTGCAGCAGTTGGGGAGAAGCTGTGCCCTCTGCTGAGAGGCTCTCTCCGTTTGTTATCCCAAACAGTAACGAATACAGAGCTGTGCCTTGGAGCAGCTGCTGGGACAGGGCTGCTGGCGTCCTAGAGGAGACAGGCAACTATTCCTAGCAGTGTCCATACTCTGCTCACATTTCCTGCTTTGTTTTAGCCCTGTGTGTTTTCCTTTAAAAGCAGCAAAAATGTCCTTCTGCATCTCACAAAAAGACCAGATTTGTCCTGCTTATTCAATGCTGTGAATTCAGCAAGGGCCTGTAAGTGCTTTACACAGGATAAAAAAATAATTCAACCCAAAACTCAGGAACTTCCATACCAAAATTTCATATTTGCTAGGTATGAGTTCTTCAGAGTATTTAAAAAAAATTTAGAAAGATTTCTTAAAATCTGTCCTGTGCCCATCTCTAGGCAGATGTAAACAATGTAAAGTTTTAAATATGCAGATATTGGTGGTTAAATGTCTGTCACCCGCCTACCACCACAGCCTGGGAAAAATATATCTTTTTTTTAAATCTGCACCTAAAGGTCAGATAACTTGATAGAATTCAGAGGGAAATTAGATTTCTGAAGGCAAAATTGTATTGCTTTGGACATTGACTTACCAAACACTCCTAACTATCAGTACCAAACCCTCTTCCCAAGTGCCATGACCATACTTGAGGACATTGATGTGTTTATCTTACTGGATGAGAGATGTAGCCATGTCTGCATTTCATGATTTTTCTGGTACATTTTCCTGTTGGAGTGCTGTTTTCAACAGGCACGAAAGCACTTTCTTACCCATTTTATGGTACGGATGTATCAGGACTCTGTACCTCATGCCACCAGAGTCTGTGAAGTGTCTCCCACCTCAGGGACCTTCCATGGCATGCTGTCCACTGACCGCTGCCAGCAGCACTGTGTCAGTCCCTCGATGTGATCAGGTGCTTCTCGGCACCATCAGTGCCTCTGTACCTCAACCAGGCTGCACCGCCAGCCTGAGTGGCTGGGGACAGCTTTTGATACAAATACATCTGTTGACTAAATATAATTTTATTTATATGTGCAGATGTGTGTATATATAAAAATGAAACTTAAATATTTATAAAAGTTACATATATATGTGGGTATATGATTTTTAAAATAAAATATGTGTCTGGACAAATGTATGGTCTGGAAAGCACTGTTGTGGCTTAAGGCAGGGCACATGTGTGTGGGTGGTGAGCCAGTGTCCCTTCCTGGAGGTTTCTGACCAAGACCCCGGTGTTGGTGGCATTCCCACCCAGGCATACACGATGACTGCGGGCTGTGTGGCCGGGAGGAGCGCTCTGCTCATGTTTAGCTGGTAACAGCAGTGAAGGACCACGGTGTTTATTGCAGTGTAGTGTGCCATATGGACCCGAATTACTCTGACACCTCTCGCCTTGTTGCCATTGTCCACAGGTTTGTTTGTTCGTCACCCCAGCGGTGCCACGGGCTGTGTGGGCATGTAGCATCATTGATCTGTTTACTCGGTGTTTCCTGTGTGGCCGCCGTGTTGTGACGAGGACTTTTGTTTTTTACTGTGGCAGGTGACAGCGCGGGTGTGTGTGTATGTGCCAGCCCAAGGGACTGAGTCACAGCCCTCCCTCTGCCCGAGGCCAGTGGCACTTCCCCTTTCCCAGTGGGGTGAGATGCCGGCCCGTCTCCACAGGACATCTTACCAGCCTGTAAATGCTTTATTTTTTTTTCCACAGAAAAGCCTAAGAGCTGGTGACGGTAAGATCAACTTTCTCTGTAACCAGTGAAAAGTAAAATCCATCTCACCACATCGGTTTTGTTTTCACTGCTGGCTCAACCTCTCCTCTCCCTCTGGCAGAGCCCTGCACAGTCATTCAGTGCCCGGCTTGGGGGTGGTGTGGTTGTTAGCTCAGTGGTGTATGACCCATTTATTTTCATAATACTTAGATACCCGCGCTTCTGCGGCGTTCAGCACACAGGTCCTGCGACCTAAATCCTCAGCAGAAAAGCACACACCTGATTTCAGCAGCGTGCATGGAGAGCAGCTGACTCTGCCCTTGCCTTATCAGGAGCTGCGGGAAGGTGATGCGCCTTTGGGTCTAGCGGGCAATTGATAAGCAAGGGCAGGTAAAGGTACATTTTTCTGGAGCCAGCACTTGGTCTTCAATCATTTAGTTAAATATTGATTGCTAGCTGGTAGGACATGTTTCCTGTTATGATTTACAAAGAGTTGAAACGTAAAAGCATTGTATTGGATCGTTTTCTCGCTATAATAACCCGCACATTCAGCGACAGCAAGATGATTAATGGCATGAGATTGTTCACTTTCATCATCTCCAGACATGGCATCACCCTCCTGTTGGGTCTGGTCTTCAGATGGACCTTTTCTCCTTTATTTCTTTTTTACTCAGTTAGTTGAATTAGTTTTCTGTGGGTTTTCAGATGATAATCAGGTTCACGCTTGTGTTACTTTCTGTAAATGGAAAGAATCAGGCATGAGACATACAGGAGAGTAAACTGGCATCATAGTAGACCTGAGAGTTTTAGGTATAAAATTAAAAAGTAATTTGCAAAGTGACTTGAAGTAAAGTGGATTTAAACACAACGAAATCATCCTTGACAGCAATTTGTTTGAAGTTCTTCTACTGTTATGAGTGTAAAGGGATTTTTTTAAAAATTGCCAGTTTCTGGGTAGAGTATTCAGCATGATTTCTCACAGGTAAGTGAAGCATTAACTCCTTGTACCTCAGTAGTTTGGGCAGTGGGGGAAGAAACTGAGAGTTAGGGGGAAGCACCTTCTCTACTTCATCATTTGAAAATCAGTCAGTGGTCAGCTAACTTAGAGAAGGACTTTACCAGGGACACTGGTACTGGGAAAAATGTATGGAAATCCAACAGAATCCTGGACAGTAGATACGCACAGCATGTGAAAAGTTGTCTTCAAAGTTTAACAGGATATAATGGCACGCTAGATATAAACTGGAAAAAAAGTAACAGCAACTGGCTAGTTTGCATCCCTTGTTAAGATGAGCCATGAGTTTTGGGGCTTTTGCGTTTATATACTTTTGCTGTAGGTGTTGGAAGTGTGGGTGGCCACGAAAAAGCAGTGGTTACAATAATATTTTCCATTTATTGCCCTTTGTGTACAACTAAAAATAAGATTCAAATGCTTCAGCATTTGTAGAGCAAGCATAATATTTCTCTTAGCTCTGATGACTGGCTTGCCTGCAGCTTCGGCTCTGTCTGGTGAGTGAGTCCTAGGTTTTAATACTTGTAAATGGGTCTGTGTTGGAAGGAGAATCAGAGCTTATCTGTGGTGTGGTCTGGCTGTGTTAATTCATCAACTTCTTACTGGGAAAAAAAAAAAAGAAAAAGTAGTTAGGCTTAGTACATAAGTAAAAGGTGGTGATGAAAGAATTTTGGAAGCAGAATTGTTCTGCTGTCTGGAAAAAGCAGCTTTGGAGAGGACTGAAAGATCTTTAAAGTCAAAACTTTCAAAACTTCACTGGTGTACCTTGAATTGTTGATCCAGAATTCCATCTTCTGGCAAAGAAAAAGCGAAGGAGGAAAAAAAAAAGGAAATCTATGCAAATCTGCTGAACTTGAGAAACAAATTTTCAGGGTTAACTTTTGGCAGATAAAATCCTTTTGGTTTGCTTTTTAGGGTGACTACTGAAATACGCTGTCTGATGATTTTCCAGGTAGTTGCACTGGTTAGGAATCCACTAAACCATTTGCAGTATCTTGAACTACTAAATGCGTTCTGACCACATTAATTGATATGTCAGCTTGTGGCCAAGAGAAATATTAAAGAGAGATGTCAGTATATGCAGGGAAATTCATAGCTTCATGGTGTCAGCTTTGGTGCTGTCCCAGCTTCAGTCATTAGTAGCTGTGGCATTTCCAGAGAATGAGTGTGCCTGTGCACGTCAGGCTTCTTGGTATGATGTCATTCTTGTGATGGATGAGAGGAGAGAGCATCTATCCAAGAGCTGCAGGACCAGAGGTAGAGGCTGAAAACTTGCTTTCTGCTGTGTGGCAGCTTAAGTATCACTGCTTTCTTGTCGCTTCGTGACCTTCCCAGCTTTGCCAGGCTTGGCAGGGTAGCAGAGGTGTTGGTCTTGAAAATCAGGCTTTGTAAGACAAAAGGTTTTCACTCTGACTAACACCACGTGGTGAGGAGGATGTGGGGTGCTGGGGGCACTTAGAAGCACACGCGCTTGTTCCATGGACTAGTCATGCTGTCAGTGGTGAGTCTTTCATTAGGCAATATGAAATCCTTTTAAATTAGCTTGGTGTAGTCCTCCCTCTCTTCCTAGGAGGGCTCAGTGCTTGTCATTGCTGCCTTACTTTTGCCTTTTTGCTGAAATGTGCCTTCCTGCTTTTACATGTGTGCCTGCTCCTCAGACCGGCTCTTGCCTTGATACAAAGTACAAATGACGAGAGAGCTGATGCAGTAATCAAGACTTCAGATATTTCAGATGGGAATGGGCAGAACTTCAGCAATTATTAGTTTCTGCCACCGTGGTTGCTGCGGGGAATTACATTACCTCTGTTATAATCACCTGCGTGTCTCAGTCCTGTAGGTGCCCAGATGCTGACAAGGGGTGTGATCATTTGCTGTAATATTTTTCTGTGGAATTTTCCCTTTTTCAGTGCAGTTGTAGGGGTGGTTTTTTCTCCCCCCCCCCCCCCCCTTTTTTTTTCT
>VZTE01000540.1:140295-211891 GCA_013397775.1 Eulacestoma nigropectus
CCCCCACCTTTCTTTTTCTACTGCTGTGCCTGCTGCAGGTGAGTTCAAACCTGGTGGCTTTGAAGATAATGACAGGAGAGAGTGCAATGTGTGCGTCATGTGGCAGCGGCACTCCTGCGCCGATCACTGCTGCTGCACTTTCCAGCGGGATGAGACATGCTGGACTCTTCCAGGGGTATTGCCACATGGGCTATTTTTAGAGATTGTACGTAGGGTGCATTGTGCAACTATCAGTACCCACTGCTGTGCTCCTCATTTTTTTCCCTTGTATGGTGATGAGGTTTTTAAGGTGTTTGCCTTTCTCTTGAAGAGGTAGAAGGATCTCTTTTTGTTTTTTTTAACTACTGGTAGAGCTGCTCCAGGGAGTCTGTAAAGTTGTGTTTTGTGCACAGTTTGAAGGGAACAGTCCTACATGTGGCCGCTAAATTAGGATTAGTGTAAGTGACACAAACAACGGGGTTGAGATTTTCAGCTGAAGACGTCTAGCAGCCTTTTGGGTTGCAGAGCAGAACTGCTACCTTGGGAAACCCCCAGCTTGTTTTTGTTGTTTTTTTTTTAGCTTTACCACAGAAAACAAGTCGTACTCGGGCATTTTTACAGTTGTCATAAACTCTTTCTGTGGCTCTCAGCTTCTGGAGTCCTTTGAACAGCCACCTCATGCTGTACAGGAGGTCCTGTGAGGCAGAGACAAGCAGCAGATGCTTTGGGATGTGGTGCAGTCTCACATTAGGAGCAGAGCTGGACACAGCAGTGGACTGGTGTCTCCTACCCAGCACTCCTGGAGGAGCAGGGCTGGCTAGTCACAGGCTCCTTATTGCATTGCTCAAATAATGCAGAAAACATTAGCAATGGAGATTTGCTGTAATGGTGTATTTTAAGTGCGTCTCTGCTCTGCCAGCTTCACTTTTAATGCACTCGGTTAAGGAATGCTTTGGAGGTTGCTGCTAATGGATGAATCTCCCAGAAAATTGGAATTTTGAAATAAGATTGACACTTTGGAGTGAGAAATATAAATCTAATGAGAGTATTTCAGCAGAGGTTTGTAATTAGGAATGAATGGAGGGAATTTGTACGCGCAGTCTGCAGAAGGGCACAATGGAAGGTGAAATTGCACCCTCTGTGCTGAATGAGGGATGAAAGCCAATGTATCAGTGTCATGGCATGACAGTGTAGAGTATAAATGATACTGTCACTGAGTGCTGCAGAAGGTATCAAGGGAATTCCACTCCAGTAAATTACATTACTTAGACAGACCTGAAGGCATTGTGTCTGAATGATTGGAGGGAAAAAAGGTTGTCAGCACAAAGCAGAAGATATTATAGAACAACTGGCTGCAGGCTTGGAAAGCGGTGTTTTTCTGATGTTTATCATGCAAAGCTTTTCAGATGCTATTTAAATTTATTTTTGGTTGAATTAGAAATGTATTGATGAAGCAAAAGTATTTTTGAGATGGTGTTTGGAGTGGATACCAGCCTGCAGCAAAAGGTGTGAGCATGCACAGCTCCAATTTTCCATTAGGAATTGGGACTCCTTCAGACTTGAGAAAAATCTAATCATGTGTTCCCAGCTCAAGCAGTGTTTTTTAATGCATTGCTTCATTTCGCTGAGGACTTCCTTTTTGTCCTGGATTTTGCTTATAGGGTAATTCTAGCATAGATTTCTGGGGAGAGATGGGTTGTTACTGTTCTAACTAGCAGTGAGGGGCTGGACTGTGATCAGCAGCAGCAGATCACAGGACACAAACTTTAAGGTCTCATTTAGAGGCGTGGTGAGGTCCGTGATGCAGGCAGGTAGGAGCATGATGTCATGCTGACAATGTAGCAAAAATCCAGATACTTACCCTTTCAGCATGTATGCACTAATGCATCGCAGTGTGTTCCTCACACTGTTCTGCTTTTTGCCCACCAAACCCCACTGCTAATGCCAGTCCCAGCCACAGTGATGGTGTTGAGTGGAGTAGTTATTTCCCATCATTTTATTCTCTGTAACAACCTACTACATCCACCCGCACAGGGACAGTACCTTAGAGATGGAGTTTAACTGCTTCTCTGTCTCTGACCTCACACACAGACAACACCTACAAGCTCCTGTAATTTCCTAGTTTGCTCATGGGTGAGACAGCCCAGCTCCCACAGTTCTCCCAAACTGCTGCTTATGGTAAAACATCTGTTCCCTGAAGATGCTGCATTTCATTCTGTGGTACATAATAAGCTCTGCCTGTCTTGGGACTTCTTGTAAAACTTTAACAGTCTTTGTCGTTCTTAAAAACATATTTTCCCACTTGTCTACTCATAAAAAACATCACTGAGAGTACATGCTGTAAGTAATGATAAGGCAGTAGGATTCATTCCTCCTCTCCAAAACTTGATTTTTGGCAAAACTCACACAAGGCAGGACGATGGACATGCAACACAGTTTTAGCAGTCCATATAAGAGTTGTCTTCATGTGGAAATGGTGATTCAAGTCGTGTGAGCATTGACCAGGATATATGGCCTGAAGGGTGCTGACTCTAGGAAAGTAGCAATTCCAATGCTCCTATGGAAAGGATTCAGTCCTTAGAGCCTGTAGCTGGAAACCAAAGCATCAAACCCACAGACTGTGTGGAAAAGCAGTCAGATGCCCTGTGTGGGACGGGATTCAGTAGTAGAGCAATTTAGTAGTGGGTCCTGATCATAGCCAAAGGTGAGTGGGAGGAAGCAAAATGCAATTTCTAGCTATACCTCCCGCATTAGAACTGGGTTGGAGTGGTCCAGGGTGTGGGACTGTGTCTGCTTGTTTGTCTGTCTGTCTGTCTGTCTGGATAAAAAAGGGAGTGCAGACATTAGAGATGTAAAGTTTGTCCTTAGACCATCACTGTCATGGGAAACTGCTATGCCTGCTTAAGCACCTGTTTGTAGTAGTATTAAAAATCTGCTGTCACGCACTTCTCCTGTGATATTTTGTGTCAAAAGCTGGCATTTTGACACATCTGCTTTTTTGCATGTTGGGAAAGCAAATGCTTTTTTCTTACATTTAGTGTTACTCCTGTGGTCATGATCAAGTTGTGTTTTCGAAATGTGGTTCTTTGTAGTCATCCATCAATCCACAGAAAGTCCATTAGTTCTCACAGCCCTAGCTACTCATGTGAGGCTTTTTTCCTCTTCCCATGCTTGGTCCTGCAGCATGAATGCCTATAACCAGCACCTGAGAAGTCACCAGGGCCACTCGGGCAAGTGATAGGTGCAAACCTGGACTTCAAATGCTGCAAAGTACTGTGATTGCAAAAGTGGGATAGAGCAGGAGAAGGAATGACCAAACTATACCTTAGGGAAGACTGGGAGACTAACCAGTATTGCTTTAACTGAGAGAGATATTGAGCCTGCTCAGTCAGATCGGTATCCCCTGGCAAGTGTATTTTGTTGTGTAAATGGCTCCCTGAGGTCCCAGAAGACTATCACTATCTCTTCCTATCTTGTACAGTGGATTTCTAAATAATCAATCTTGCTGCAGGAAAGCTGTGGTTTAGTAAGCATAGCTTGCTAAAGACTCAGTGGTTTAATCTTAATTCTCACTCCTCGTGCTTTTGATAACACAGGGCTATAAAGTTTGACATCGTAGAAACTTCTCTATAAATTCTGATTTGCTTGCCAAAAAATCAGCCTATTACTTTCAATTCCCCTCTTATCATTAGTGTTATTAAACTGACGATTGATGTGTAAAAACTGCCATTTGCATGAAGTTCACAAAACTGCAATAAAAGACACTTTTGTTCTGACTTGGTAAGGAGAGGGAGAAAAAAACCGGCTAAATAATGCTAGTTCTAACAGCAGAGATGTTCATATAAAGACATGTTCTGAACAATAAGATCGTTTATCCATGTATGACATAAATACATTGGAATTTAAATAATGAGAGATCTTGTGAAATGTAGCAAAACACACACCACTGGCATTGTGAAGTTTCCCTTCTCTAAAGCCGTGTTCTCAGGGAAAAGCAGCTTTACTTTTGCTTTGAAAATCCATTATCATAAGCCTTTTTTTAAAAAAACGTTTGTCGTAGTGCAATATTAAAGCAATTTTATACCCTAAGAGCAGCTCTTTGGTAAGGTAAAATGCAATCCCATGTGTGTATGTAATTGCGGTTTATAATACTTCTCACAGCCCTAATTTTCCCAAAATTAAGAAAACCACTAACCTTTTTAGGCTTTCCTTTTCCTAATTGTTTTTTGTTCTCCCTGTCTTTCTTCCACAAAATATTCTTTTTTTAAAATCCCTGCTCAGGAAAAAAAAAAAAAAAAAGGAAAAAAACGCTCTCTGGATTCATTGCAAAACACTGCTTGAAGGAAGCATTTTAAGAGTTTAGGTTAAAAAGTTTCTGCTTCTTTCAAACTACATGGGTGACACTGCTATTTTGGGAGACCATACCATCTGCTTGTTAACCAAAAAGCAGAGAAGATATTCCTAGTTCTAGTATACATTTTTGGGTTGATTCCACATAAAATTCCCAACTGATCTCCGCTTGTGTTTGCCCCCTCTATAAGCTAAGGAGAACAAGGCCACTCATCTCTTCCACCTTCACAGCTCTGAAGGTAAAGATGCTCAGTTTGTGGTCCTGAGTAAGACATGGTTGTTCACAACAGACACAGTCCATCGTGATGTATGAGGGCCCTAATTCTTCCCTGCAGGTGTTCATGTCACGAAAGCTATGGCAAGGAGTAAAAGAGCAATATAGTGCCCAGCCCCTGATGTGCCACAGGTGACTGCTACCTGTGGATGAAGAGAAAGGCATTTCAGGGAGGCTTGGTTGGTTTCTGTTGGAGGAGCTGAGTTCTTGTTGGTGTTTGAATAAGAAAGGGGGAGGACACGTTTCCTGGGGTTTTGCTTGCTTTTGAAGGGGAAAAAAGGCAGAAGGACAAGGTTTCCTGACCCACAGATCAGCCATCTACCAGGTAGTGCAGGTGGAAAAAGTGCAGGAGCTAGCGAGGACAGTAAGACTGTCCTTCCCTAGGTGGAGAGGAGTGGCAGGCCCTCTAGTGCAGATGGATTGTAGGAAAAGGTTGACATGAGTAGGAGTAAGGTGGAGTCTATGTACTTTGTCTGGTGAGTCTGTGGAAATGGCACAGGAGAACACAAAAATGTGAGAAGTCCTCCGTAGGTGATGAAGACATTTGTCTGAGACAGGAGAGATCTAAGTCTATATTATGTTGCTGGAGTATCTGCAAATACATATGTATCATCGTTACAATATCTTCCTGACTGGCAAAATGTTTCATCCAATCTCTGTTGACAGAAAAGATTGCCTACTGATAATTGCTTTGCTTAAGTGTCTGATAATATGCCAGAAATGAGAGCATTCTCTGTTAGGTCATCTTTAATTATGCATGTACCACCTGTCAGCTTTAAATCTGGAGAAGATTAGTTTTCTCATTGGATTTAGAGTAGGGAAGAGAGCCTTCAACAAGAGGACTAGGCTGTTGCAAACAGTGTCTATGGGGGAGTTTCACAAGCAGTCTCCTCATCATCCCTAGTCATGGATACCGCTGTTGGCACATGCGGAAATATTTGAAATATTGCCTAAGCTCGATGCCGTAGTGATGGGTTTCGCAGGAAGAGGATTTCAGACCATCTGTTGCGTTTTCTAGTTTCCATCTTTCCCCATTTCAAAGGGAGAGGGAGCGCTGAGGTGGGGGAGGACACATGGCAAGTCGTAGCTCCCTTGGCAGTGCTGGGAGGAATTCCCCCCCCAAAGCCATGTGAGTGGGTTATTCACTTACCACTGGTGAAAGCACACAATAAAACTGGTCAGGCCAGTGCAAATATGCCAAGTTAATAGGAAATTAAGGGCTCAAAAGAATGAAAAATGATGAGGATGGGTGCTTTGCAGAAAGCTTCAACAGGGAGAGGTGGTAAAGATCTCTGGGGATGTTAAATTAACGGGGTTGCCATTACCAAGCCTACTTATGATATTAAAAATTATATTGGAGAGGAAATTTATCTTTGTACAGAGTGGGGAGTCAGTAATCGTTTGGGAATAGTTGAAGGGATTTTCAGTTCATGGGAGAATACCGACTGTTTATTTGGTACAGTAATAGATTTTAGGAATCTCCGTGATTTTCTGGCCTCCTTTACTCCAAGGCCAGTGTGGTTGGTTGTTCTCTGAAATGCACCATTTGCACCAGAAAACAGAAAAGGTCTTTGTTAAGCTTCTCTCCTGCTTTTGGCAGAAGAGAACATCACTTGCACTTTAAAATGTTGCTCCTGCTGCTCCTTGCCTGTGTATCTGAGTGGCCTGTGCTTCCCCGTCTCTGGGATTTTGGTTTTCCAGCTTCTGTCATCACTGCCTCAGCCTCCTGGAAAGAATTCCTCAGTTACACTGGTTAGCTGACACTGATCGTTTTTCCTGGTATTACCTTCAGCCAGAGCTGTTTCTGAAAATCTGGGATTTGGAACAGTAGGTCAATTTGTAAAACAACGAGCAAAGAGGGACAGATGGCTGTGGATACGAGAGCATGTTTCTGTTCATCTCCATTTGGCTTTTGCTGATGCTTCATTGTTGCGCGAGCATTTGAGGCTGTCACTTTGCATTGGTTAAGTGGTGGTTGCTCCTTTGCTTGAAAGACTGGCCTGTGGCACTTGTCATGTCCCCCCTCTGCCCCAGTGGGGCTCCAGGGCAGGCTGCCTCTGCAGAAGCTTGCACTGCCTTTGCACCCATGGACATGGAAATGGTTTGCAAGATGAGTGGATTTTTTGCTCGAAATCTGGCTGTGTTTTTCCTGACCTTTTCTGTCAGCAGCTGCACTGGGCGAGGCTTTCCTGATGATTCCTTTGCTCAGGGTAAGGTTGCTGGACTCACCTTTCTTTGTTATTCCTGTGTAAATCATGACAACTTTTCCATCCTATGTTGTGCTGCAGGGTTTTGCTCAGTTCTTAGACAGATTCTGATTGATTCAGACTCACTTGCTTCTGTGTCTCTGAGTAGTGGCATCAGTAGCATCACCTCAATGTAGCTGAATTTTACAGACCTGAAATGGAAAAGTGTGGGGGTGTGCCACAACCCTTTTTTCCTAGCTCATCATTCATTCAGCCCTTCTTTCCACCCTCCTCTTTCATGCTAGAGGGGTCTCCAGTCTTGCAGTGGTCACTGAAGATGTCTCTTTTGTACAGGCTCCTTCATAAAATACAAGGGTGTATGCATCCCATTATCCTGGTGCTACTGCTGAACTGTGCAGCACCACTGGGCACTGTGGGAGATGTCCTGTTCACTGGTTTGAGGAACAGCCATACTTAACTGAATGTAGTACTTTGCTTTTGTCTCTGAAAAAAGGGACAACTAGATGAGATTTAAGAAGACCTGTAAGAATTGAAATACTTACTTCAAACCATCTGAGCTCTTCTGGCTTGAGAGATGTGGCTTACGTAGTCCTCAGACCATGGCTGGTCCTGGGGGTTCTTTCTTGTCCTATATTTTACAAATGATTGCTTAAACTACCTAGAGCAGCTTTTCTGGAAAACCTTCCTGTTCTCGAACCTGGGATGTCCTATCTAATGACTACCTCCCTCTTTTCTCTCTTGGACTCTTCACTGGAGCTTGTCCACTGCCTTAGTCACAGGAAGGGCTTTGGCTATCCTCTCCATTTCTCACAGGGACGTGCATTTAACAGTTTTCTTGTTGCCTTTGGTGTGTTGGTGGTTTTAGTCTTCATGTATTTTCTCTCCCTTTTCACTCTTTTAGAAACACTACAATAAAACTCTTCACATGTCAGATTTAGTATCTGTTATAGTAGAGACTTCCTACAGGGTTCATACTTTTCCTTCCATAGTGCTTGATAGTGAAGCTGGTGAAATTCAGAGTGATGTGTTTACATTGAGCTATCTCACTGTATACACTGCTAATTTTAAGAGGAAGGGGAACTCTTCTTGGGATAATTAGTTTTGCCATGTTTATAGACACGATCTCTTGCTGAAGCATGTTTTTCCTGACTCCGAGGCGGCTGCTGACAGCTGGTATTACAAGAGTTCCTTGGGAGTCTCATGGTCCATGTGTCCTTATGTATACACAGCACAGACAAGATGAAGCCAGGGAGAGATAATGAAGGCAGTGATGCTAAACCCTCTAGCAGTACCCAGTAGTGAAGCATTTGAACAGCCAATGTGAGCCAAATTCCAGCTCCTGTCTAGGCTGTAATGATTAGGAAAATCACCTTGTCTTTTAGCAGATTTTGCCAAGTTGAGCAACCAAGTCAGGGGAATAGTTTCTTCTTACTGCCCCAGCAGTGGCAGCACAAGCTCCTGAATCAGGGGGTTTGCCTGTGCCCCTGTGGCCCACCAGCACATGAGGGTGCTGCCCCATCTCTCTGCATGCCCTTCTGAGGCGGAGGGGCAGAGCAATGTGTGGGTCACGTAAGTGCCACTGTCTGGTTTTGCAGTCTTTCCACCGCAAATCAGTTGGCAACACTGTGCTGAAGGTCGACGGTAAATACGCACAACCTTCTCAAAAAGTTCAAGTGGACAATCAGAGCACAGCAAGTGGCTGTTTTTACACTTGGGTTGCAGGGTGATTCTGAAGGGATTTCAAAGAAACCTCATGGTAGCAGGAAGCAGCTGCTCTAGGCAGTCAATGAAGGAGCTGCACCTTCTGCGCCTGGTGCCTCCTTCCCTGGGCTGCTTAATAAATACTTGGCCATTACCAGCCAAGCTCCATTTCTTTCACCTGTGCTAATGTGCTGGCATTTTATGTCACATCAAGTGAGGAGGGAAAACGGTGATATGAAGCCATTCCTCCTGTTCCTTAAATAGGATTGATGACCACAGCTTAACAGCATTCCAAGAAAAAGACATTTGATTGAAGGTGGCCAGAGCTTCCCCTGAGATGCTGAATAAGGATGTTCATCCTAGTAATAACTTGCCTTTGCCATTTTCAGAGCAGGCGTTCTATTGCAAATCCTGCATTAGCTTGCCGCAGTTAAATGTGCACATACATATCTAAAGGTACCTCTTTGATTTTCCTCCTCTGCCTCCCCCCACCTCCCACACAGGCCCAAGGGAGCCCCATTGGTTCATCAGCAGCTCCATCTCGAGGTGTTTCCTCCAACAGCACTGCTTGTTGCCCTTTGGTGCCCCTTCAGCCATGGGGGGGTATGCTCTGCTGTGGAGGAGCATCAGCGAGCTTTCTACACACCATAAGCTGGAATTCCCTCTGGGCCACTGCAATGAATATTGCAAAAAACTGCACTGAGCAGGGGAGGGCATCGAGCTTTTATGTGCCATGGCTTGCCAGTTTGAATCACATCTGTTGTGTTGCAGAGGGGAATATTGCTTTGGTTGCAGTGGGTTAGTGGAGCAGTAGCAAGTCTCATTTGTAAGGGGTCCTGGGCTTAAGTCTCATCTCATCTGTCACCGAGAGAAGGAATCTACTCTGACAACTTCTGCAAATGCTGGTTTCACTTTTGTTTATTTGTTCCCCAGCCATGTCCTTTGTTTCTGAAATGGTGTTTATATACCACATTTTTTTTTGGTGCAAATCAATTAGCTTTAATTTCTTTCTCAACTACCTGATTTTTATCCTATTGCTTCACCACCATCCCATTGTTAATTCACATGATTATGCAATATGATATCCCTCCCTGGTTAGAAAAATGTTAGAATAGCTGTTGGCAGCTTCTGGAAGAGTAATTAGCAAATAGGAATTACTCAAAGATGTGCACACTAGCCTAAGTAGGCATTTTCCAACTGTTTGCAAGTTCAAAAACTCGTAGGCACTTTTTGAGTGCTAACACAAGATTAATTACTTGCTACTACAAAAGAACACTTACAAATATGTGTAATGTGCAATCCAGACTACTGTGTTTTGTTCCTTAAATTGGAAGCGGAGATCTTTGTCAAAAAGAGCAGGACAGTAGTTTTTTGGTAGTCCTTTTCCTGAGGAGCCGAGCCTTTTCGTTACAAGGGGATGTCGCACTCAAAATCAAAATAGTAAGAGCCACCTAAGAAAGTGCTGGGGGCTCAATATAGCCGAATCCTGATGCCGTGGGGCGTAGCTGTTCCTGCGTGGGCACGGCGCAGTGCCAGTGCCTTCGTGCTGAATGCCTGAGCCAGGAGCCCCAGCTCCCGAGCCATCCCGGGCTAGCCCAGGACATCCGCGTTTCCTTTCTTTCTAATGTGAGGGAGTTGCTGCCCACGAGGCTTTCTTTAGAAAGCCATTTACGCTGCTGTGCCTCTGTTTTGCGTGAAGAAGCCCTCGTAAATCAAACACAGCCACACAGCTGTGCTAAAGGTCTCCTTTTTATCCACAGGCAGCTACTGCCAGCCTGCTTTCATTTCTCCTCATTCCTATTCTGTTGCTCCTCCAGGATCAGCCTGAGGGCAGCTGGATTTTTGTTTGTTCCCTGCAGTAATAAGGTAGTTGATCCCTGATGGCGCGATGGAGAGAGGGGGCAGGCAGAGGGGAAGTGCATGGCTGGTGTACTTGGACTGCTTGACAGTTTTATTTTAAGCTCAGGGTCTTCTTGCCACATCTTAGCCTCTTCTGCTTTCTGCCTTTTGCTTGACATCTCTTGTGCCTAATTCTCTAATCAGCTGGATTATCATCTCTTGGCACCATGTCCTCACCCACTCTCTAGCCTCTCACCAGCGATTACCTCTCCCCTCTCATCTCTTCTCTCCTCTGACACTTCTCCCTGTTTGCTTGTCTGAGTGCCTGAGACTTTTCTCTCCCCTCACCTCCCAGCATCATCCCACCTCCCAGAGGGAGAACAGACAATTTCCACAAATCTTCTTTCATGGCATTGCCTTCATTCCCACTGCTCTTTCAGGCTCCTTGGCAGTTGTTCCCCTCTCTGTTCTGGGCAGTGAAACATCTCTCTCTCTGCCGCCTGCACCCTCTTTTCTGCTCCCTCCCAGCAGCCTTCCATACTCGCTGTAGTATGCAATGCTTTATCTTCAGCTTCTTCAGTTTCTTTTAGCCACTCTTTCTCACCATTCATTTCCCTGTTCTCACTCCAGCCGCTCTGCCTCCCTGAAACAGTGGAGCCAGGAATGGGCTCCTGCCCCCTTACTACAGACATTTCTCCCTAGAAACTTCTCCAGCCATCCCTCCTCTGCCTTTCCATCTGAGCAGCTCTTGATCCATGATCCCTAGCCTCTTCAGCATTCTCTTTCTCCAAGGTAACTCTGGTCCTTTCCCTTCTTTTTTCTTGAACCCTTCCACACATCCGTAATAACACGATTCTTAGTGTCCTTGTGGATGTTGCTCCCGCCTCTTCCCCATCCTTTCAACTTTTCACCATTGCTTCTGGATTTTCCTGTTTCAGAGGTTTTTTTCACGTCTCTATCCTCCTTTCTTGTTACTAAAAACATTTGCACAAACATCTTTTTCAGGATTTTAATTTCTTCTCTTTCTTGTACTCCTTTTGCAAAAAATCCTTGCCACATGTAGCAGAGAAGAATGCATGTGTGCATATGTACTTCAGGTGAAAAATGCATGGTATAAAGGCTACAAATAATACTGAGACACCTAATTTGTAGGGTAAAAGGAGCATTTCTTCCTTGATGTAAGGATGGGTAGCTCTGTTGATAGAACTCTTGATAGAGACACGTCATTTTTTAATGTTTGAAAAGCTCATGCCAGGTGACACGAAACACACAATGATAATAATACATATTTTTTAAGAGATAGTACTTAAATGTGCGTATGTTTACATATGTGTGTAGATACATGTATATATGTGTGGGTATACATATTACACACATTTTTAATTATAGACACATGCACATATGTGTCTGCTTTTAAGACACTATATTGGAGAATAGTATGCTGTTGTGGAATAGCATCATGACATTCATAATCCAGTGGTGGCTGTCCTGTATTACATCAAGCAACAGGTATCTATTTAAAGCATTTTAACATTCCCTTGGACATATAACCAAACTGTGTCTTACTAGCACTTTAAATTCTTGAGGTAATGGTGTGAATCTGTGGATAGGCTTACCTGATCTTGACCTCTGATAAATGCAAATTAACTGAGCCTATTTCTACAAGACTTGAATTGTCCTAATAGCAAAATCTTCATTTAGTCCGATAGCTGAAAATTGTCTCTTCCATTCCTGAAGCTATATCTCTATATGGTCAAGTTTGTTTAAAAAGATTGGATTGGGTCCTGCATAACAATGTTTGCATTCTTAAACACAGTCCAAGAAACAAAGTTCATTGATTTAGTTAGAAAGACTTGTGGAATGATTTTTTAGCTAGTTTATTTTTTTATTGCAGTCTACAATATAGGTTAGGTACATTTAGGATAGGCAGAAGTTGAGGGGGAAGAAGTAAGAAAAAAGCATGCTTGTTTTTACATTGCGGACTGTTCTCTTTTACATGAGACAAACTGCCTGGCAAGCACTAGATTTTGCCATCTAGGCTGGTCCCCTTTATAGCACAAAAATTGCTGTAGGGGTTTGCAAGCACGGAGAAGTATTGATTGTTTCCCAGCATACTGTTTGTATTACATATTTCAGTTAATAATTAGTAATGCTTTTAGATTAGTTTCGTTTGAAATACTGATCAATGAGCTTTATAGATCTCCCGCTTTATACATAAACATGCCAATCTCCAGTGGAGCATAGAAGTTTTATCCCAGATTGTTTATACTAGATAATTATTAATCTGTAGTTTAATCTCCTTGTCCTCATGCCTTTATGGCTTGATCCCGCTTGTTGCAGGCGATCCCAAATCTAATTAAAGAGCATGGATTAATGGCACTCAACACCTTCATAAGTAAACGCCGGAATGTGCAAGCTGCGTCCTGTTGCAGGAAGACCTCCTGATGCTTCTTACTCTACGTGTGCAGCAGAAACAGGACTGGCTGCCTTGTGTCTTCTAATTTCCCTCTGTGAAGCCTTATTTGAGCCACAGTAGGTTTGCCAGACTTCAGGTGCACAGAGTCATAGTTTTGTTGCTGTGATGTTCTCTCAGACTGTTGTTGGAAAACCACCACTGAAGTGTTTCAGCTGAGGGGGAAATAAAAAAGAAAATAAAGTTTGAAATTATGTGTTGATTTCCCAACATTCAGCATTTTTTTTGAGCTCTTCTAAAGCTCTGGTGCCCTCATGCTGTGGAGCAAAGACATGAGATGTCAGCTGGAGAGTGGGCTGGGGACACGCTGCAGCCGTTGCTGGAAATCCATCTGACCAACAAGAAAGTTTGCTAAGGAAACCCCAGGGCAGCTAGTGGCTTCTGCTCAATTCTTCCTCAAAAGTCAGGTTTCTAACAAAACAGGGGAACCTGCAGAGCTGTGCTCTACTTGCTCCATCTGCATTTTGTGCGATGCTGCATGCTGCTTGGGTGGGATTTTGCAGACCAGTGCTTCTCAGCCAGTTCTGCTTGGGAGGCAGTAATCTCCTGGCTCCTACCCTCATCCTCACCTTCATGGGCTCAGGGGTCAGGTTACACAATGGCAACTTCAGTTTGTTTAAAGCAAGGAAATTATGCACAAAAGCTGTTAAAAGAATATAAGGTTGTCAAGTCAAGTGAGAAATGTTATAACATCGCCTGCTCAGCCTTCAATTGAATCCTGCGTGCATGCAAATTTGACAGTCTTTAATTGCATGTCTCCAAGATCTGTGGAGAATATAGCTTCTCAATTCACATCAGAAAAATCATACAGACTTTTTTCTTCTCAGAAAAAAAAAGCATTCTCTCTTAAAGATTGTCCAGACTGTAGGTATGGCGTACATTTCATCAGCCAGGTAAAGCTTCTGTAGGTCACAGCTGCCCAAAACACAGTCCTGACGTGCCATGGTCCTGAAGGTAGCGTGGCAGTGGTGATTGCCACTGTGCAGACAAGGACCTCACTAATTTCTTTTGTGTTGTCCTCAGATATGTTACAGTCAAGGTGTCCTGGAGTGTCTGTCCCCTTGTGAATGGAGGGGAAAGGAAGAAAGTAGCAGCAGGTGGCACTCACCATGCTGCTGAGGGTGGACAAGGCTTGGGATTTTGTGGGTCTGCAGAGACTGTGGGAATGTCTGGTTTCAGTGGCCTCTTTCTCTACCAACAGTACACTCCCCTTGAAGACAAATGAGCAGACAGCGGCTGTAAATAACCATAGAGGGAGAGAGTGACATCAGTGAATACCCAACCGCATATACCAGCCTTACGTAAGCCTGGTGTAACTCTAAACCAGTATATGTAAGTCTAAACCATTAGGATTGCACAAGAATCACATTATTTGACATTTTATTAGCCAGGTTTCTAGCGTTATAGCAGAGGCATTGGAGAGAGTGGTACATGAGCAGGAATCCAAAAGATTTTCAGTTGGAGTGGTTCTCTGAAAAATGGACTGGAAAATACAAGTTTGCGACTTGATGCATGAGAAAATGAAGCAAGAAGGGAAGCAATTTGTCAAACAGTATTATTTGTGGACAGTCTTAAATAACATGAATCACGGGGTCTCAAATCCCGTACAGTGACCTTGTGCAATCAGAGTACATCATCTACTAGGAGATTATGAATTTATGCATGCGCTGTACTCAGAATTGAAAAAGATGTTTTCCAAAGTTAGAATCTGTTGTGTTGGCATAACATTGCATTTAAAGTAAAAAGCGTTGAACGCACTGGGAATTGTTGAAGAATATTCTGCCAGCTCTCAAAATTATGATTTTATACTGCCATCAATAACAAAAAAGTTACTCTAATGAGAAGCCATTCTGATTAAATGAAGATATACAAGTCGTGATAAAACATTTACTAATTTAATATCCAAAAAGGGAAAAGCGAAAAGGCAGAAGTGTTCCCCAGCTGTTTTTTGTATTTGAAACTGTGAAAGAGGATGTGTCCATCCTGTGCAGTACTATGGAAAGAAGGGAAAGTTTGCTGCTTATAGCAGATGAGGATCTGAGAGGCAAGAGTGGTTGAAATTAAACATTCTCACATCCTACTAACTTTTACATCCAGGAATTTTAAAGGAAGTAGCCAAAAAGCTCTGTTAAGTGGCTGGTAATTTATAATAAATCTTGGGAAATGGGAAATTCCAGAAAATTGGAGAGCTGCCAACTGTATTTCCGATATTTCAAAAAGATAAAAGGGATGTCCCGGGGAACTGATGGCTGGTTTTGCTTGACGTCAGTCCAGGGTGAAATAGTGGAACAGCTATTTTGGAATCTGTCAAGAGAGAACTTGGAGGCTAAAGGTACAGATAATTCCAGTAACAGTTGAAGAGAGAGCCTGTAAAAAAAACCCGCTGGATTTCATTGCTCTGTCAGGATTGCAAGTCTATGTGATAAAGGCAGCTGTTGATTTGCCTTTAGGAGGCCAGAGTAGGTGGTCCTTTCTGCCTTTCAGGTTTGTGAACCATATAAGGAATGCCCTGAGATTAAAACTCCCATGACAGAGTTTCAAACAAATAATCAAGCCACTCTGTTTCCCTGGGATAAAGCGTGGCTTAGTTTTGAGTTTGGGGTGTTAATCTCCAATTTGATTTGATTTGATTTGATTTGATTTGATGGCTTTTGCAGCTTTAAGTGTTTGAGTACATTGTAGTTCCGTGGGGGTAAAGAATAATACAAGCTTCAAAAAGCTTCATGAAAAGCTCAACAAATAATGTAAGTATTCTCAAACAAAGATAAAATCTGAGTTCTTCTTATAGCAGTATTTGTAGCTTTAATCCCTCATTCTTTACCATGGCAAAGAAGATTTCATAAGTTCCGCCCGATCTTACGGGAGAAGGAAAGCTTGTGTTTGCCTTCCGCTGTCTTTGCAGACCTGTAAGAAACTACAGAGGCAAATGCTACGTTGGCTTTACTTGCCCTCAGAACCACTACCCAAATACATCAAATCTTTTCTTTTTCTCTGGGCTCCTTCAGACTGCAGTTGCACTGAGTCCAACTGTCCATTTCTATCTCACATCCTCTCCTTACCTTGGCTGTAGTCTGGTAGGTGTTGGCAGCAGAACTGATTGCTTTCCGTGCACGTTTCTCCGTGGGATGATTTATTGTCTACAACAGGAAAGGCAGTCAGGTTCCAGAATAAGGGCTAGTCCATGGATAAAGGGACTTTAAATAGGCACCTAGGCATATGTCAGACTCTGAGAATAGTGGGAAGGCTTGCAGTTCCTGCTTAAACCTTCTGATAGCAAAAAGGCAATTCTCAGATCTTTGCAGGATCAAAACCACAGTCAGAATCCCTTGGTGTAATTCAGGTATCCCCTTGGCACTTGCTCTGAGTTTCTAAATAGTTATTTCAGTGATCTTCTGATCATTTGATCATTAGAAAAACATGTGAAAATTGCTTTTTGCGTGTATTGATAGTACTTCCAAGATCCAGATGTGTAAATCTGTGGATCCTAATGCAGTAGTCACTAGAATATATTTATTTATTTGTTTAGTTACTTAGTTATAGATTAATCAAAATCTATGATCTAGCCTTAAAGGAACGTTTTTCCTTCAGTTTTAAAAGGAGAACATTATTGTTGGTATCCCTTTGGTTGTGGAAAACGCTGCACAGACAGTGTCCCGCTCTCCAAGGAGAAGGCAACACCTGTATTCTTTCCCGAGAGCAGAAGGTGTGAAGTTATACTCTACGCAAGTCTGTCCCAAATTTAACCCAGTGACCTACTGCATGCGTCCCTGCTCTTCACACATTAATCACAACAGACACGTTCCAAAGGACATGCCAGTTCGTGTCCCAAGGAAAGATGAAGGATGTTTTGACCACCTGCTAACTTGCAGGAAAGATGAAAAGCTTGCCTTTTAGGGGGTAAAACAAAGAGAGCAGATTTTTCCCATAACAACTGTGCAGTATGACAGGAGAGAACGGGATTGGGTTGCTTTCGCAGCCTCTGCAATTTGTGTAGTCAAAGATGTTCACATGGTTTTGGCCACAGCCTCTCAAGCAGATAGAACTTCTTCCACCAGTTCTGCAGATAGACTGGAAAAGCAGTAATTATTAGTACAGCTTAGTGAAAAAAAATACAAATTTGAGAGAGAACTTTCCTGTTTGCTTTTTTTGTGGGGTTTTTCTGTGTTTGGGTTTTTTTTTTTTCTTTTTTTAAAAAGTGAAAACAATGCTTATTTGATAGCAACCAAAATTTCAAGTACAGAGCTTCAGCACTGAATTCCACTGTAGCTTTAAAGTTGAGAACAGAACATAAAGGAAATTAGTAACTTTTATTCAAATAACTTGTTAGCATATCTTTGACATTCAAAGGCTGCTAAAAGGAGCTGCTCAGTGCTGTTGTTCATAATTTGTAGCTTCCAAATACTAGTGGCATTAGGGCAATATCAGCTGAGCCTTTGTTCTCATAGTCATATTAACAAAAGAGGTTTCAAATACAGAGGCACCTTCTTTACTATCCTGAGATATTGTCATACTGGAAAGTGATCTGGATATTTGACAAACCATTTGTACTTCAGCAATTCCATAATTTTAGATGGCATTTCTGCACTGCGAGTTATACATATATACAAACATGTACACATACGCCCACAGAGATACACATAAATTATTTAAAGGTTTAGGAAAAAAGGGGAAGCCATAACATTGTATCACTCCTCAAGTAAAACCCCCAAATACTCATTTAAAGCAAGGAAAGCAGTGGGCCTTTGCCAGAATTTCCAGCCCCTGTTTGTGTGGAGACCTTAGACTTTCTCAGAGAGCTTACCAAGCTGGAAGGCAAAATAAAAACAAATCACTACTTCATTTTTGCCTCTCAGATTCTTTAATCTGGCAATCCAGCTCACCCAAGAACAATCCAAAAGATTGTGTATTTTACCCAAGGTCCTGAAACCATTGACTGCTTCAGAAGAACATGATACGTTGTTTGTTGTGCTTGGTGGTTTCCTGGCAGTGTTTCAGTGTTGGGCATTCCCCATTCTGCTTTGAATAAGCTATTTTGAGTAGCAGACTTAGTTCCGGTCCCCTTCACCATAGCCAACTACTGTAAAGAGCAATGTGAAAACTGTGAAAGGAGACTTCATCAAGAAAGAGTTCTGTGTTTCTTACTTTCCATGTTCATATATGTCAATTAAGTAGCTTCTGAGAAATAAGGATAGAGGACAGTTTTTCTGTTGTTCCTCCTATTTTCCTACCTGGTCTATGTGGAAAGTGTCCCTGCCCATGGCAGGGGGGTCAGAACTAGATGATTTTTAAGGTCCCTTCCAACCCAAACCATTCTATGACTGTCTTCCCCCACGCATCTGCCATGCCTCTTTCCTGAGGGCATCATCAGTTTATTTACAGAACGTTGAAAATGCATGTTAAACTAAGCCTGATTCACTCAGTTTAGGAAAATTAGTAGTATAATTATATAATTTTTACTGAGTCATAAAAATATTCGTGTGTATACTTTGCCTAGTAGGCCTGTATAGAATGTATATGTTAATGCATGTACCGTGTGTAAACATTATTTGCATGTTAACTAAAGTCCCTGAAGAATGTGAGCTCTCATTACCTTGTTCATCTGGGTTACTCTCTCAAGAAACAATAACAACACAACCCTCTGAAGTCAAGAAATAGGTTTTATCTCCATGTGGAACATAAATCTGTTTGGAGTCTTCAAAGCAGCCTCCACTGGGAACCCCTGACTCTTTATGGTACCAATCTCTGAATAACCTGAAGCACAGTTTCTTTAGAGTAGACACCTAGGGTTTACATAAGCATTCATCACGGAGACTACGGGCATCCTGACAGTACTTTTAAAAAAAAAAAGATTCATTGTAGAAATGAAGCTGTGGTACATTTTTGCTCGTGTGTGCATTCTACCAATAGCAAAATCATTGTGAGTAACCAAAATGCTACAGATTAAAGTTATATTCAGCAGTTCTGTTTAAAGGTCTGCAGGATCAGAGTCCCTCTTTTTTATTCTTTTTTTTTCTTTTGCCCGGTATCTATCCAGTTGTGCTTTAGAGTCTAGGTCCAGTATAACAAAAGCAGTGAGTGGTGACTTTGCAGTGGGACTTACTTCCAACATCAAAGCCTTTGCACTGTGATGGCATATGAGCTGTTCAAAACCAGCCATTCCACAGTCTGCAGGATACATCCCTGTTCCTGTCAGTTTAGCTAAGGAAGGAATTTCCAGTGTTCTCATGTCCATTTTGAACCCATGGGAAGCTTGCCATACAGAAATGGGGCTCATGGCCCAGCCCAGCAGCCAGCCCAGGCACTGGTGCTTATGCTCACTGTCTGTGGTGTAACTCATGGGGACCAGTTTGTGGCCCTTGAACCACATGCTGCTGCTCAGCATTTCCAAGGGTGCTCCCTGGGCTGTGGACGCTCAGTGTGTTGGAGCCATGCAGCCTCTTCAGCAACAGGAATTCTTGCCTTTAGGAGATGTTAGCAAATGTCTGCAGGGCCCTGCTGTGTGCCCAGCCAGACCTGCCTGTCTGGAAGGCCCGTGGTTTAATTCTCCCTTGGCTTTCTCTTAGCTGTCCCCTTTCCCACTCTCAGTCCAGTGAAGGTCGTGCTTCAAGGCACTATGGTCAGGAGCACCAGCCATCAGTCTTGGCAGCAACACGTCTGCAGCTGCCAGCCAGGAATGCTCTACAGTGTCTTTTCCAGTTGTCCATGTACCTTCTGCTTTACAGCAGCAGCTACTTGATCAATGTGAAAAGCTCATTCCTTAAGACAATCTTGCTAATGGCCCTGGCACCCGCAGTATGTTTGGCAGGAGGAAAGTCCGTGTAGCCTGGCAGCCCGCGAGTCTATTTTCAATTATCTGGGGTGCTCAGAGAAGAAGACATTAGTATTGCTGAGGATGACATAGCAAATTACTACTGCTCCCTAACCTTTTTAAATTGCTAACACTGTTGTAATCTGTAATTACAGAAATCAGTGTGAGAATTGTGGCACAGTATAATTATCTTTCCTGATACTTTATTGCTGTATGAATTATTAATCAAAATCAGTCTTGTATAGTATTTGCGGCAACTAAAAAGAATAATCTATAATTAAATTTCGTTGTTTCTATTTTTGTGATGGTGTTTTATGATGTTGTAATTGATAATTAATTGGTTAAAAATTCACACAGTTCTTGGGAGTTTCGTATGACTATGACTGCTCAGTATTCAGCATTTATTAATTGAATAATGGGCTCACTGAAGAGACCTTTGTATATAGTCTGCTGTCATTACAATGAGCTCTCAAAAATGGTGAATTAATCATTAGGCCTTTCAATAGTTTCTTTTTAAAGGAAAGCAGTGACAATATAATCATATCCTTTGTTGTTATAGCTATAATTGAGAGATCGTAATAACCAATTATAAGCATGGTCATTTTAGAAGCTCTGAAGTGTCAGTTATTGATAACTCTCTTTAAAAACAAAGTGTTGATTACACAGAACGAGTCTTTTCATAGAAAAAATATTAGGAGATGGGGAAGGAAGCCTGGAAAATTATTTTCCTCCCACTTGCCACTTAAAACCAGTGCATGTTTATCCCTAAAAACTGTCAAGTCTGATGTGCTTCTGCTGCCATTTGTCAGAAGTAGAAGTTGCTCTCAACTTTTTTTCCTTATTTTATCATCATTCTCTCCATTTTTTTCTTAGCACCTTTTGCTAAATTGTTAGGAGGAAAAAAATAATAGAAAACATCAGAACAAAAGAGCATTTTTTTCACATTCTCTGCCTGAATCCTGTTGAACAAAAATACTGTGAGATGTTTACGTGCAGATCTGTGATGCGGACTCTAGCTAGTGCTGACCAAAGAGCCTTAGATGTGTCCAAGCTGGCCACTTCAAACTATTTCTAAGGTTCTTTATTTTACTGTTAGTGGAGCTGATTGAGAGAATGTGAACTGGAACTAAAAATAGTCCCAGTTCATTATTGATCCTCTCTTAACATAGTAAGGAGAAAGTCGGGAGTCACCTTGCGTAGTAGGATACAAAATGTGATCTCCAGCTTATGCTTCCAAGCAAAACCTGCAGTTCATTTTACACTAGGTCAGGTACTGCAATTCCTAAATGAGGAATCACAGTGTTATCTGTTGGCTTCTGTATTAAAATGTAGCATTACAGGCATAATGAGGAGATACTGATAAACCTTTTTAGGCCTTCACAGTGAAGTTGTTGGGAGTGCTCTGTGCACTGTTGTAGATGTGATGTCCTGTTTCCATCTCCTTGGGTACAAGGAGGGGGATGAGATGATGCCTTTAGGTCCTTCTTTTCTCCCATCCTTGCTGGTGGTTTGCCATGGACAGACTGCAAAGATGCTTCTGCTGCAGTTTATGCACCTTTTATGAGTTGAATTTAGCATCGTATGGCTTCTCATGTCCTAAACCAGCTGTTCTGCTGGAGCCAGTGAGAGCAGGAGTCCCTGGTGTCAGTGACAGATGTTTTCTGCTGCTTGCCTTCATCATCTTGGTCCCACACAACTTCAGTTCCTGTTCAAGAAAGGGGAGCACCAGCCAGCATGTCCATTGCTGTCTCCCACAGCTGGGGACACAGTGGGTGAGGAGGACTAGGAAGCAATAGATTTGGAGTTTCATCTATGTTGACATCCATCAAATAATTTGTTTCTGAGGCACTGGTTAGTAGGTCAAGATGGATGGATAATACAAGCACGTTTGTTGTTGGACAGTGGAATATTGTCTGTGGAATATTGGACAGTGGAATATACATGCTGCAGCGTGTAAATATTCATCCCATGTAAACTTGTACTCTCAGTAATGTGGCTCTGGATATTTTTATCAGAAGTAACTCATCCTTTTACATATGCAGTGAGTTCTTTGCCCAGTAACATGCAGCAGTGGTCGGTTGTACACATGGTTTATTGCAGTGACTGTGAAATCTCTCAAGGAAAACTAAACAACCATCCTGCTATGAGGACAGGGTACAATTCTGGTTCATTTCAATGGTGAGGAATCACAGCCTCTTCAGGTATCCTGTTCCTCAATTTTTCCTTATGTTCAGTCTAAACCTCTGTTGTTTCAAATTGTTCCCAGTGTCTGGCTCGTTCTTATCAATGACCTTGCAGGAGGAGTGGCAGGCTGCTGTGAGGACCCTGTATGTACATCTAGGCAGTCTGCCATCCAAGAACTGTGTGCCCAGCCTTGCTGTAGCTCCAGAGATCAGAAGAGCTCGGGCATGTTGAACAGCATGACCACAGCCAGTTGTAAGCCAGTTTCTGGAGAAAGTTCACTGCTAACCTGCTGAAAATTGCCCCTGCATTCCTCCTCTGTTTGAATACAGTTTATCCTAAGTGATCTCCAGTCTGATGCAACTTCTCAGCTGATGATAACTGAGTTTCTCTAACAGCCATTTCTAAAGGTTTTGTCAAAGGATTTCTGAAAGTCAACACTAATTACACTTACCAGTGTTCCTCACTGCTAATTTGACACACTTCAGGAATTCTAATAGAGCCCATCAGAGACATGACTTTCCCTTGCAGAAGCCATGCTGCTTTGTCACGATGATAATTTGCCTGGTTAAGCGCTCTGTAGCTCTGCCATGATAGAGATGTACCTTTTCACATAATTAGCCCATTTCTGATGCAGGACTTTCTGGTCTGTCTTGATAAGATTTTCTCTCCCCTCACGTTTCCCTTTAAAAACAGACACCGCGTTGCCTGTGCTCCGGTCTTGTGAGGCAGGAGCTGGTTTTTTGTGATAGGTAATGTATTTTTGGTAGCAGCTCAGTCAATGTGTTCATGAGTTCCTGGAGAGTTTTGGATGAGCGCCAGCCAGTACAGACCGCGTGCTGCAAACCAGAGTGATTTGGATGTTCCATGAGCAACATTTTTGGTCTCCTGAGGTTTTGTATGCTTCCTCCACGCTGCCCATGCAGAAGGGTTTGTTGGGATCTTCCACCCATCACCATGGAAGGAACGTGTAAGCAACCTTTCAGTTCAGTTCACTTCACTGCAGTTGCTGGCCTTTACTAGCAACTTTTCTGGCTAGGTTTCAATGGTGCTTTTCTTGCCCACAGTAGTTCGTGCCAGTTTCTGGAAACTTTTGTTTCATAGACGCTTTTTCTGGCAGCATGGTGACCTATATGCAAACAAATGCACAGCATGTTCTTTTGAGCCAGAGAAAGGCTTGCTAAGACATTCTCTTTTCGGTTTGAAGAAATACCAAGTGTGTAGCAATGATTTCCATGAATAAGGTTCTGCAAACTCAGCATAATACTGAATTCAGCAAAAAATGGTGCAGTTTGAATTAACACTGTGTAAAAGGCTTGCAGCCCAGCTTGCCTCAGAGTTCAGAGATAATACCAGATCCCCTGGTCTTTTTCTTCCAAGGAGAGGGGGAAAAAGAGAGTTGAATTCTGCTAATTTTCATGCTACTACATGCCAAAGTCCTACAGTGACCTTTTCTCTTTGCCCTCTAAATGCTTTTGCTGTGAAAATGAACAATATACTTCCCAGTGAAGGGTTTCACCATCTTGCGCCTTTCCTGCAGGATAAAGCCCTTTTGGAGAGGAAGCACCTCAAGTCTGGAGGTCGTTTGGTCGATGGCAGATCATGGAAAAGGAAAGACTGTAAATCACTTGTGTTGAAACGTTAAAAGCTGATAAATAGGTGGTCCTGAGCTGTAACCCAGCCCCGGTTTCCCTGTGCGCAATGCAGGGCTCGGGGTGCTTCCTAGAGCGGTCAGGGGCACGGTCAGGGGGAAGTCTGTGGAAGGCTGAGATTGCAGCTGCTGGGCAGGGCATCCACATGGATTCTCAGGGGCTGTGGGAAGGTGAACAGCATGGATCCACCTTCAGGAAGCCCCTGGAGTCACAACAGTAGCCTTGGGAAAGTACGATGTCATAGGCAGCTGCATGGAGTTCCTTCCCGGGAGCACAGGTAGGGATCCACTGGAGCTGATGGTGCAGTTTACAGCCCCAGTACCCCAAGACTGCACCACTCATGTTTCCTAGCAGAGAAGGCAGGCTTGCTCACCACTGGGGAAATACACCATGGTATTTTCAGCACTTCACAGCACATGCAGCAAATTTTTTAAAAAAATACACTTGATGAGAGCTGTAGTTAAAAGGTGAGAAATTACTAATTAGTAACCAAGTAATTCAGGGTTTGATTCACACAAATTGCACTATTACTGTAAGAGAGGATTGCGATTTCAGGCTAGCTGGGTTTTGGTGGGTTTTTTCTAAGGCACTGAAAATATAATTGATGTTCTGTTCATTATCTGCTGGGTTTCAGGTTTCTTGTCCTTTTTTTTGTCATCTGAGATATTACAGGCATAAGACATGCCTGGAAAATAAAGGGAAAAAAAAAGCTTACTGCTTTCCCCTTTGCGTTGTCATTTGCAACTCTCAGGTTTTCCCACTAGATTGTTCTTGTAAACTCTTTCATTTCATAGCACGCAAGAGTGACCACTTAGAACATCATTATAGCGCTATCATTAGCATCAGAGTTTAGTTATACAGAAAGCTGTGAGTGAGATGAGCTAAGTGTCATTTTCTCTTTTACCTTAGTGGAGTGCTAATAACATGATTGCTGTCAATTCTTCTCATTAGTCTCAATTTATACAGAGGAAAAAAAAAAGTTTTCTAGTTAAGAAATCCAGCTGGTATAACCCACACCCCAAAATGTCTCCCTCCCCTGCCTGTGTGCAGATCAATTAGCAGCTGTGTATATTCTCAGTAGATGTTAAGTTGTTGAAGGGCTAATCTCTCTCTGTTCGTTGGTTGTGGGGTTTTTCTGTTCATGTTCAAGCATTTCAGCTGAATGCTCAAAAGTGTAGCATGAGTCAGCATAAAGATTGGAAATACCAGTAAAAGAGAATCTGTAAGCATTCCATTAAAACTTCCAGTAATATTACAATTTTGCACTGTTGGCAAAACACCTGTATTGTGCAGAGTCATCATAGCCACTGGCTTAAAAATACTCATACAAAGGTGGGAAGATGAAGTTGCTATTGAGAAGTCTAGTAGATATAAGTAACAAGTGTGTCCTCTTTAAGTCCATTCTTGTCTAGATGATTAGTGGCTTTCAAATGGCACTGTAGGAAAATGGTAACCTAGTCTGAACTCACAGCAAGGGAAACAGTTTGAAGTCATGTTGGGTCTAGTGATGTGCCTGTATATTGCACTAGGAAAGGAGAATGCTGCAATGATCCACATTAAAAAGTAGCACAGGAGGAGTTTTGCTTTTACTTGATACGGTAGCCAGATATTTGTGGTGCAGCAGTACTATACCAAAATACCATCATCATACCCTTAGCCCTTGATGCCTCTGAATTTTACCTTTCAGGTGGCAGTTGTTCTCAATAAGGAAAAATAATTCCTTAAAAATACTGCAGGTTTGTGCATTTGCGTAATTTTCCCTTCAACAGCAGATAGAGTAATACGTACAAATAATCCTTTTCCCCATGTAAGCCTGAAAACAAGCAGGTTTGGGTTGGGATACATGGTATGTTCGATCACAGCACAGGCTTTTACACCTTCCTACTCAGAGAAGTTGAAATGGGAAAATAATGCAAAGAGGATTCAGTCTAATGCTGGGGAAGAAGTTTTGGGTAAATTAATTACTTCAGTGTGTTCAAGTGCAAAGGGGGTTCATGCAGTGTGGGGCATTGGGAGGAACTGTTTCCTTCCACCATCACCACCGCAAATCCAGTCCCCATGTTCAGAGGCTTTGTCAGTTCTACATGTGTCAGAAATTGGAGAGCATCAGGCAGAGAATTTCCCTGACTCAGACAGTTGTAATGGGTGGGTAATGGGTGTCTTACATCATTCCAACCTCTGCTCTGCTCTCAGAAGGGGGAGATCTGCAGGAAGGAGTAGCCACAGCACCCATGTACTGCCTGGGGCTGAACATCCATACAGGTCAAGGGATTTTCTTGGGTCTGTGGGTGTGGAATTCAGAAACATCTACTCTTCTGTAAATAGCATTGAGCTACTGATGAAGGCATATTGCTTTAGCCATACATGGAAACGGATTTCTTCTGGAGCCGCTAAACATCTCTCCCTCTTAAGGCTTAAAATTCTGATGGAGAAATCAAGTTGCTGTAGTTAGTCTTGGCTTGTCTTCATCAGGTACAGTTCCACCTTGCCTTTTACTTGAGCCAAGGTCTTCAGAGAATAGACTTGGGGGTTTGAGGGGTTTTTCCCTTTGATCTGAAAATATCAGAAGCAAGCGCAAAGCCCTTTTTTTTCACCATTAGAAAACCCAGCAGTCACTCTAGCTTCTTTTTTTTCTAAAATCTTCTAAAATTTCCAGTGTCCCCATGTTATTGCCATTACTAAATTGGAAATTGGAGATGTATAGTAGGTGGTTGAAGAAAAGCGCTTTGCAGTCTGTCTAAACCCTATTTTGGTTTTGAGGGGGGAAGTTGGTGGGGCAAGTAGGTAATCCAAGCATGACAGGGTGAAATCTGGTGGCGTCAAACCAGTATCAGTCGCGATGTCTTTCCCTAGGAACTCTCTTGGATTTAAGCATTAATGGGCTGCTTGGCCATGGTCTTGAGGTATCCAGATATTGGGCTGAATCTCACAATGCTGCATTCACCCAGGGACCATGCTGCTCCTCACCACCTTGTTTGTGCTTTCTTCTCCCTTGTCCCCTGCAGGGTGTGAACGGCATGTCTGTGGATGAGAAGACTGACTCCCCCATGTATGTGTATGAGTCAACGGTGCACTGTACCAATATTCTCCTCTGCTTAAATGACCAGCGGAAGCAGGACATTCTCTGTGACGTGACGCTGATCGTGGAGGGGAAGGAGTTCCGCGCCCACCGGGCTGTGCTGGCTGCCTGCAGCGAGTACTTCTTGCAGGCCTTGGTAGGGCAGACGGAAAATGACCTGGTGGTCAGCCTGCCGGAAGAGGTACAGTATGTCGCCGTGCCCCCACCATAACAATGCACCCCTTCTTCCCACGTGGTGAGCGAAACCTCTGCGATCCGCTGGGGTGGCCAAAGGGAGCGTGGCACAGGTGTCAGTGGCTGCCCCAGCGCTGCTCAGGATGTATTTTTTGTGTTTGGGTGAGTTGCAAATCACTGAAGGATGGACATATTCACACCATGCCAGCCTTATTATGGAGGCAAAGATTTAAGATGCTTCAGCTCATCTTTGTCACTGCCGCTGAAGGAACTGTGCCCACACGTTTAATTACCATAGCCTTATTCAGGGCAGTATTAGGACCCTGATATTCCTCTGCTCTTCTAGACAGGAAATTTGAAAGGGGTGATGTGACAGCTACATGGCAGGTTATTGTTGAAAAATCATTTGAGCTGTCATGTTGTTGGGAGTGTCATTGCTGTCCACCTCTCTCTGGCAGCTCATATCTTTACTCCACTCCTTTACTCTCTCCTGCTCCTCATTCAGACTGGCTTCCTCACACTTCCCCTCATAAAGAGTTTGGGATTTAACTGCGTTTTCCACCGAGAAACCATGAACACAGTCTGTCAGAAAGCAGAGGTTTTGTCATGCAGCATGGCTCCCACAGGAGGAAGCCAAGGGACGTAGAAAACACATACCTCACTGGAAAGTTTACTTTATTTTATCACAGAATCTCATTGGCTGGCTTCCACCCCCACTGTAATTTCCTCGCAGCCGTACAGCCGTGACAGCACAGCTACTGTAGGGCATGCGGGTGGCTTCGCTGCCCACAGAGGGGAGGTGCATGCCTGATGGCCAGGGCTGCCATCACCTGCTGCCTCGGCACTGCCTGCTCGGTGTGTCCAGCTGGGAAGGGTGGCATGAGAAGAGTGGCGATGTACCCAGGGCACAGCACAACAGTTGCTCAGTGGGAAGGTACTCTGGCATTCAGATAGTTTTTCACCATCAATTGCTTAATGTCCTTGAAGAGGCATGGTGTGTTTTTAAATGATGACAGGTCCCAAAGTGCACACATCATTTTTCCGCCTCTGGTTTAGTTCTCCAGAGACTTCAGCAGCGTCGTGATGTTGTCACAGCACAAGTTGGAGAGCATTAGAAGTAGGTCACTGACTGTGACTTCATGAGGCCTGACACTGAGTATTACTCATGAAGACACTTCAACCCAGACATTTTGCATAGGAGTTTAGAGGTATCGCAGAGGATGCGCTAGGATGCCCACTTTGATTCTGCAGTGTCCACTAATAATTTCCACTGGAAGAATCGAGTCTCAGTCAGTGTTGCATGGCTTTCTCGCCACAAAGCAAGGGTAGGAGCAGAGAGGTGACAAAACGTGCCCAAGGGTACACAGGTATGAAATGGCAGAAGACTATCAGTGCTCTTCTACGAAGCCTTAGTGAAACCCCTGTGTATAGTTCAGATCCTGTTACATAAAGAAAAGTAGCAGAAATTCAAATAAGCATGTAGAAGAGTGACTGAGATGTTCAGAAGAATGAGCCTGGCCTAAAGGAGGAGAAGAAAGGACCCTGGCAGGTTCATACTACTGGTGGGACAACTGAGTGTGCTGCAGCTCTAGTTAGGCAGAGGAGCTGAAACAGCTGAGAGGGGGAATTTCTCTTTAATGCTAAAAGACACTGTTGACTCAAGCACTGATTTGTTTCAACTGGCTTTCAGTAAAAGTAGATTGAAAATGACAAGATTTCTAATTCCAGAAACAGTGAGGCGCTGAGCTGCAGGCCAGTGGAGGGGCTATGATGTGCCTGTGCTTGGTCACCCAGTTCTGTATTAATATGACACTAAAGATTTAAAATACAAAGTTTTGTCTTTCTGTGTATTGTATATGCGATGCTGTTTAAGAAAAAATCCTCCAGTTCAACCATAAATTATTTCTATTTAAGTGAATCCCCTTTGAATAAATGAAGTATTGGAGTTTTACATTTTAGAATGTATCTCAATGAAAGATCAAAACATTTTAGTGACTTAGGATTACAATGGCTGCTCTTACAGCTCCAGTGAAGCTCATGGAGTTGCAGAAGCAATGAATCTAGTCCTTAAGGCTTTTCCAAGAACTCTGAAATTGTCATGCCTCACCGAAGACCACCACTGCTACTTTGCCATGTGCTTCTATTAGTTGCAGAGCACCAGGGCTTTAACTTTCTCATCCTGGAAAAGAACTCTCTTGTCCTGTTAAAAAAGAAAATTACAGTTACCAATGTTTACTTGTACAGATATACACACAGCTGTGTGTGAGGTGGTCAGCTAAATAATTTCCTCACAAAAGCTAGGAAATGCCTGATGCACCTTGTTATTTCTCAGTTACTCCTTGGTTAAGATGCACATCTCTGCTTCTAGCGTTGCTCGGCTTCACAGTACTGGGCGCTTCAGGAGGTGCCTGTGCAGAGATACGGGAAGTGCCTCCAACAGTGTCAGAGCTCCCTGCAAGAGGAACTGAAACACTCCTGGTTTCTAAGAGCTAATAAAGCAGAGGAAACACCACCTTAGTTATACTGCATTTAAAGAAGTTAGCAGGGTCATCTTTGGTTCACAAGCTAAGGACGCTTCCCAAGGCTACTGTTTTCAGTCTGTGGTCTGCAGAGCTCTGGCAGCAGTAAGGTATTTCTTAAGGTATCTGTGAAAACTGACTTATTCTGTCACGTAGGGGGTTATTCCTCCAATGGAAAAATTTCAAACAAAAGTTGAAAGTGAATATCCTGAGTGAGTACTTTTTTCGTGCTTAGAGACAATTTATGTTGGTGTATAATATTACACAAAAACAGATACTGAAAATAATTTTTAAATATTGTCTTCATTGTTCAAAACTTTTCCGAAGGGGACAATCGCTCATAAATTCACAGAGCTATTTTTAAGTCAACCACACGAACACTGTATTTTAAATTCTGGCATAGTTTGAAAACTGCTGAAGTACATTGTGGAGAAAGGGCATTGTTGTTACTATTATTTCTCAAAGGTTTCATGTTGAATCTGGATAAAGCTTTATATATAAAGCTTTTACATGCATGTTATGTTGGTGTGAGGAAGCTTAACATCAAAGAAAAGAACTTACTTCTGATTATTCAAAGCAGTAAATCTGCCTCTGAAGTCTAAACTACAGACTTTTTTTTTTACTTTGTAGCATGTTGGGGTCATTTTGTTAATCTGGCATCCAGACATTGTTAACTGTTGTCTAGCTAAACAGGGAACAGATGTTTTCTACATTATTTCTTGTTTATATCCAGTTACAAGTGAGAGCAGTCTTTACAATACAGCAGTCATTTCAGTAGGGAGACATTGTGCACACACAGAATTGGGACTAGTTGGATTTAGAGGGTTTTAAACCACTGCAAAACCTTGTGTTAGACATTTCAGGTTAGTTCAAGCATGTCTTAATGTCCCTCAGTTCAAACCTTTCCTTAATCAACTTAAACAAAGTCAGTATGGAGCTAATTCTGCACTGATTGAAGAGTTTCCATAAACCCTTCTGTGCTGGCCTTGGTAATTTGATTTCATACTACACCTTTTGTGGAAGCAACATATTTCAGTGTGTAGACAAGCTGCACAGAACAGCTGTATAATAGCAAGGGCTCAGATGTGGCCGTGGTGTGTGAACTATCAGCTCTCAGATCAAGTTAGAGGAATGGAGTGTTTCAGCTGCCTGCAGCTAATAAAAGAGGGCCCCATTAGCTCTTAACTTCTAAGCTTTTTTCTTCATTTGCAGTTTTGCCAAGCAACTAGAACCTTGCCTGCTTTTCACCCGGGGTATTTTTCAGCAATTATGCCGTTTTCTTCTAGCAGATGCTGTTAAACTCAACCCAGAATTAGTACTTTCAAAGAACTAAGTTTGAACCTGTAAAGTTGGTTATTCACTCCATATCCCTAACTGTTGTTTTGTTTTATTTAATCACAAAAACTGGTCTTCCTTCCTCTAACAAGGCACTTAATTAAGTTTTTAATTTATGATAAGAAGTTAAATGGCACTTATGAGGCTTTTTTAATGGTTTCCACTTCCCATCCAGATTACAAAAAAAGGTGTGATGGAGAGAGACACGGCTGTCAGCCAGGGGTATTGTAGGTCATGCCAATATTAGCTGGCAGCAGGCGGTTATCCAATTAACATTGCTTCATCGCTGCAAGTAATAGCTCTCGAGTAGATGATTGAGTCATTCATGCTGTAGTGGTACTCAACTTTACTTGAGAAGGAGCCAGTGCTTCATCGAATGGGCTTTTTATTTGCTATTATTACCTGCCTAACTCTGCTAATGGAAGTGCACAGCAAGTCTGCATGGGCAAGCTGAAAGCTGGGCACTGGACAGGGGAGCATCGTCTGTGCAAACACCTTATTCATTTGGTCTTTTGAAAGCTGAGGGTGCAGTTAAATGGTGAAAAGACAGAAATAGAAACTGCAACAAGTAAAATTGCTCAGTGGCATTAGATTTGTACAGGTTAGAAATAGAGATTCTCAACCTTGCTTGCATTTTTTTTGTTTTGGGGGCTTACATTTGAAAAAAACTTTCACCATCCATGAGAGCACCAAGTGCCTTCCTCTCAGATGAAGCTAAACAAAAATCTTCTGAAACAGCAGACCAAGCTTTCTTTAGCACTTGTCTGATACCAGCCTTTCTGTTCTTTCAGAAACTTGCTTTTCCAGTAGGTTGGTTAATTTTACCTGTAGCGCTCAGATTTCATGAATCTGTTTCAGAGTGGTGACCTTTCTGTAGTGCAATGAACTGTCTGCTGGAAATGTTTTCTTCCAAAAGGATTAAACTGAGCTATTTGTGGTGCCCAAGCCTTCCAAAGGGCAAAAGGAAGCAGCATCTCTTTTAAGATGAGGTTATGAGACTTATCCACACAGCTCTTTCCTTTGCTATTAAGAGGATGATGTTCAAAGTAGATATAAGCACACACCAAAGGCTGAATTTCCCCACGTTCTCTCTCCTTTACTGCTGCGAAACCTCCCTTTTCCCCACAGGGTCTAGTCCTGTGAAATTTGTCATCTGCTTCTTTGGTTGGCATGGGTTAACTCCCTCACACGGTTGGTTAAGCTTTGCAGGGAGAAAGGCAGGACAGGACCTCAGATTTGGGATTCAAGGCTGGCAAAAGCTGAATACGTTGGAAGGCAAAGGCATGCAGCAGCACCCTGGGTGGGACTGAGCCAGGCATCTAACATTAGCATGGCTCGTAGCTGTCAGGGAGGAGAAATACTGGCAGCTGCTAACCATCCATGCCAACCTGCCAGCCTGAGGGAAAAATGCTGGGAATTAGCCAACGAGAGATGATTGCGATGAGGAGAAAATCAAAGGCAGGATGCAGGAGGTCAACTATTATATACCCTGTTGGATAAAGGCACTTACTATTCCTTTTTATCTCTCTAGAAATAAACAGTGTTCTCCTACTTTTTCTTTTTCCTTTCTTTGTATTCTCTGTATGTATAAATATAATATCTTTGAAGAGTGTAGGGACTGAACTGGGAGTGCTCTGCACGGGAGCATAGAGTGAAAGAGGTGATAAATGTGGAAAAGAGGAGCAAGAGGGCAAGAAGTTTCTTTCCCAGCTGGAGGGATGTTTAACACAGTAGGGAGCAACAAAAGACCCTTTTTCATTGGCACCCCGGAGACATATTAGGAGTAACTAAGGCTAGCTCTTAGAGAATGGAAAGCAGTAATGTGGTTTTCTCTTTACATGACTGTATTGGCGATTGATGTTCCTCACAGATTGCAGCACTGGCCAGAATTATTTCTGCTTTGGCTCAGGAGGTGGCAAGAACCTGAAAGCCATTATTCCCTTCAACTGCAGAGATTTTTGTAGTGGCAAAGGGTTATATCCATCAGGCTTCTAATAAAGTCGGGCTTCAAACTTACTTATGCTTCAACCTTACCTCAGTAGTGCCACTTCAATCAGTCCATATGGATAGAAGGTTGGGTCTTTGGTTTTCTAAATTCCTCCCAGGGAATGTGTTATTTTTCGTGCTGCCTCACAGTGCCAACACTGACCACACAGAAGGATGGCTGGAGGCTGCAGCTCTGTAGTGAGAGTAAAACTCAGTGTTTGGGTACTCTTTGAAGTCTGACGTGACAGGACACTAATTCAAGAGAAACCATGAGGCAGAATTGGATGTTGTTTTATGTGTGTTGCTTATGTAGCACAGTACAAGGTGCAAATGATGTACTTTGTTTCTAGCAGGTGAGCAATAAAACAGAAATGAGATCTTCAAGATGTAATATGAAATTCCATCCATGTATCACTGCAAAGGCTTCCAGCACTGCTCGATTATTCATGCCTCAAGTGTGATGAAGAAACTAGCCACATACTTTTCATTCCACATAGTGTAACTTCCATTATTTTCTGATGAGGGCTGTCTTACTATTCATAACATTCTCTGATCTTTTCTCCACCTGAAAAGCAAAATACATCTACGTTGTGGTGAGAGCTAGGCTTCAAAAAGCAAAACAGAACTCATGTATACATGCATGTTAAGTAGAGAAAATCTTGCAATAGCTCCTTTGCCCCCCTTCGGCAGTAGCTGTACAATTTATTTATTTATTCGAGTAGGCATATAAAAGTGTACTGCCAAAAAGGATAGGGAGATGAATGAGCAGAACAAAATTCACCACTGGAATAAGTAGACTCAATTTCATTGCCTTTGTTAGATTCCTGCCTGCCACTACTGTTCAATTGGCCTGATTGACTGTGATTGCACTCGCTAGTGAAAAGGCAGTTTGCAGTGTGGAAACTTGCTTGTCCAAATATAACAAATATGATCTAAAATGTAAAATATCTTGAATAGTAAGTCCTATGTTAAGGGCATGAGAAGAAGCAATAAGGATGTGTAACAGGAAGTGAGTTGGTTTTGTTTGTTGTTTTCAGGGTTTTTTTAGGTTTTTGTTTTTATTTGCTGTATTCAAATATATATAAATGAAAATGAGATGGCTGAGCCATGACTGTGCCTCAGCTCCCTGAGAACTCTGGCCCTGCAGGCTGAAAGATCTCTCTCTCTCCTCCCCCTCCACTTACAATTCTCTTACCTTTGCTTTTTCTCTCTCTAAAAATCCCTTTCAATTTCTTTAATTACTTCAAACCAGATATCTGCTCTTTTAACAGTCCAGAAATACAGGCTAAGCATTTGGCTAAGCAGACAGGTAAGATCCAATGAAGACACCTGTCAGCTTCACAGTATCAGACACCACAACCTGTAAGGTACTTTCTGATTCCAGTAGCAAGTTTTGTTCCAAGACCCCAAAAAAATAAGATTTTAGTCTTCATAAAGCACTTTCTGGCAAGGATTCCCTGGTGAATATTGTCAGACTGACTGTTTTTCTCAGGTACTAGTGAAATTGAGCATGTTATGGGGTGGAATATGCTATGTATTCAAATGATGCATTGCAGCAGTCAACAAACATTAAGCCTAGGAAGTATGCTTCAATTTGGAAGTGAAGTACGGGTTTTAGGTGAGGAGAAGGCAATTGAACCATATTAGGATTTGGGAATGAGATGCTCTTTGTGAGTTTTACAGGGTTGGGTTTTTTTAGAGGAAGAAGTAGACACACACATTCTGTTAAATTTGGTGCAAACTGAAGAGCAAAATGGCTGGTTTATTCCAGGATTTTTGTGCTGTAATGAATTTTCATCTGTCCCATTTTGATGAGAGACAGCCGGCAAACACCTCTGAGTCCCAGTGCAGTCTAACACTACTAAAAGCTTTGTCCTTGGGCACTTTATTTATTTTAATAAAATAAATAAATAGGAGCAGCTGTAGTTGGTCAAACTACAGATCTGTCAAGCCCAGGCTTGGTTTGTTTTAAAAAGTGAGTTTTAATTTCTCTGAAAGAGCTGAGAGAAGGCTTGTGTGGTTGTTTAAAGACTTAAATGAAAAGAAAGTATCAGATGTATCTCTAGGAAGTGTGTTGTAATTTACTGGGGAAAGATATCAAGAGAGCCACTGGCAGTTGTTTTGAAGCCAGATTAAAATCAACTGAAAAATTTGTCATGGGTTTTTAGCAACAAACTGTTCAGTGATATATGTATGACTGCACATTGTTTCATAATTGTAAGGCAAATGGCCTTTGAGAAGGATGAAATTTAGACACCCCTTTAAGAAATTTGGTGTTCAGTACTGGTGTAGTTCAGTGGAATTCAATATCCTAGAAGAAGATAGATCTGATTTGCTAATAAACCTTTCTTCTCTCACTTTGTTTAATCTGACCTTCTAAGAGCTGATGGCATCAAAGTGTGCATTTAAGTGTAACTGTTTCCCACACACAAAAGTAGTTGAAATATTTTCTTTTTTTTTTTTTTTTTATTTTAGAAGCCTTTAAAAGACATTGTGGAGAAAGTTGACTTGTAATTGAAATGGCACTCTGCTCCTTGCTGGGGGTCCACAGACGAAATAACCAGAGCTGAACTCAGAATGGCAGAAAACTGCAATACAAAAACTTTCAGTAAAACCAATATATAAACAAGGTGTCACCAAACAGCTGGAATTGAGAGGTATCAGCTCTGAAGTTAAATAATGGTAATATAAAACCTTCAGCAGTAGATTTCTGAGGTCTCTTGTGACCAAATAAAATACTGTCATCACCTCTCTGCACATGCTGGAGTGGAAGTTGATGCATCAGATGGGAATTACTGCACAGGTCCTGTGCATCAGGTCAGTGATGATTAAATCACCCTGTGTGAACCACTCAGCAATGTTTACCTCTCTCTAAATGCTCTGGTTCACATTACCTCACATGGAGGTGAACAGACTGACGCACAGCTGGCACAGCTGCTGGTCCTGGACAAGCCCACATACCTGACCCAGAGCTTCCAGCTTATCAGTCCTCAGCCAGAGCTTCAGTCTCATTTTCTTCCCTCCATACAAAGCATTGAGGAGCTTGTTGGACTAGCTGCAGCATTTCTCAGGATGATCAGGATAGGATGGAGCTGCTCACCTTACCTGGGTGACTGGTCCTGGCTAATAGATGGGCTCTGCTCTGTGTCCTCTGCTTGTTCCTCTTGCATCACTCCTGAGGTCCTGTGCACTGCCATTGACAACTGCTGAAAGTACCACACCCAAGAGGAAAGTAGACTTGGAGGCATGGAGCAGATCAGAAAGAGCCTGTGAACTGTTGCAGGCTTCCTGTCCCTCACCAGGAGACAGGGGCACTTTGAGGATGCTTAATTAGGCAATTTTGCTTAAGTCACAGCAGTTGCAGACCATCCCTTATATCCCAAATAGGCGAGCAGGTTCCTAGCAAGACTTAATCTCTTTCAAAAAGAGCTAATCATTCTTGGCAAATGGGAGCTGTAGGTTTTCAGGACATTGAAAACAGGGCTTCTTTCTTTTAGTGTTGAAGGAACCATATTTAGTTGAGTGTATATTGCACCTGGTCCGCATCATTCCCTGCAGCAGCTGCTCATCATTTCAGAGCAACACTTCAGAGAAATGGAAGTGTACAGACTTACTGTAAGGATAGCAGAGAGATTTGGCAAGTGTGAGCCAGGATGGATTCATGGGTGCTGTTGTGTTCTCAGTGCTTCCTTCTGTTCCTTCAGTGTCAGATGTACTTCGCAAAGCCAGGGCTGAGGTGGGTTTACGGGGGTAGTAAAAGAGAATGGGGACCATCTAAATAAATGAATTGGCCCAGAAAGGGACCTGAACAGGGCTAATAATTCAAAGAAGTGTGGGCATCCAGTATATTGTACTTCAAATACATGGTAATACTCTGCTTGAAATTTGCTTGCTTTGAATTGTGATAGGACCAAATTCCCTCTTCTCTGCATATACCTATTACTTTATGTTCCCAGAATGGATGGGAATGCAGTCTGTGTTAATGTTTCAAGGTTGAAAAAGTAGATAAAAAAAAAAAAAAAGATTGTCCATGCAAACTTTACCAGTACAGTTCTTAGTTTCTGGAAAAAATACTTTTGATCAAGTGGTCCTGGATTTTTGTGAGACTGTCATCTAGGAGGCTGAGACCACATTTCTGACTGTGTAAAGAAAACTTTTGCTTCTGAGAAGTGTCTTGGGTTTTCGCTTACTTTTGAAATTCAGACCTGTGGTTCTCTGTTTCAAGGGCGTGCAGCTAGTAAGAAACAAGTCTTAAACAACTCTGACCACACAGCAGTAGTACAACATGCCTAGCCACCTCTCTCCCCAGATACACAGGCAGCCTTCAGAGAAAATTTGCCTGTCAGAGGATTCCTGGTCAAGTAAAAAATAGAATAAGTTCAAGTTGTTTCCTGTTTCCTTCAAAGGACGATGTTGGAGCCAGTCACCTTTCAAGACAGGAAAAAGCTGTGGAGAGACAAAACACGACAACTTCCCATCTGAACTCCGTAGAGGACTAGTGCTCATTTCTGCTTCTGGAAGGGGAAGCTGGACTTGAGGTGGATAGGTCTGCAGCCATTCCATCTGCCTGTTGAATTCAACTATTTTTTAACCTTATTTTTGTCTGACCGCAGATTTTCTTGTTGTACCATGGATGGCTTTCTGCATATGGCACTTTTGTTTGGATGTAAAGCCAAATCAAGCAGTTTCTGTCTATTCCTTGAATTTGCTAGTTTTCAGAAGACTGAATACATCAAACCAAGTTTTAATGGGTATGTTTTAAATGTCGGAATTGATTTGTCAAATGCAAGGCACAAAAAATAGAGAGTTGCCTGTCTTTTGTAAGAGCCATCTATCCTTGTCATTTTTGCTCCATTTATATAAGCAGTAGCCACTGAGGTCACATAATATCTATACCATTGTCCAAGGAAGTGAAGAATGAAGAGATGTCCCTGACATATATAAGCACTGGGCATTCCACAAAGAAACTTGTTCACATTTACAAAGTCATCATAGCGTTCAAAAGGCAGAAAGAATTGCTTTCAGTTGTGGCAGAAGCCTTTAAATCACTAGCTCTTTTACTTCTTTCCTTGTCTTCAATGTATCTTGCAGTTGGAGGACTGAGAAGAACACCCAGTAAGGGCTACCTCAGGCTTGGTTTAGTTTTGCTTCCTTTTCAAATATGACCCTAATTCTTCCCTTATAGATTTAATTTCACTATTATGCATGAGCTGTCCAATTGGAAAACCAGTTGAGAGGGCATACGCAGGTAAATTGTTAAAGACAAGCATTTGAACATGTTTCTGGCCTTTGTCTTCAGCTGATGGTACACAGCCATGGAGGTCCTAGCAGGAGCTGCACTGGACCTCTGCAAACAGCTCTGTAGGGCAGACAGGCACTGCACATATAAACTACTCTTCAGGGGGTTTCAAGTCAATCCCAGCCTTGGAGAACGAGACTGTTTGCATCATCTGCTCTTGCACTCTCGTGTTAGTTCTCAGATATGGTTTTAATCTGAATTATTTGACCAAGTTACAGTTTGGTTTTATAACTGCTTTTCTGCAGAGGAATTGCTTAGCTAAAAGGCTATGAGAATTTATGGTCCTTTCTTGTCACTGTGCTTTCAACCCCTTGGTTGAATGATAAGGTGGTAGTAAAGACTTCTCTAAATATTCTCCTTCAGGAATGGATGTTTTACTCATATCTAGGCTTTTCTTTTCCCAAACTGCTCTGATTGTGGGTAAAGGAAAAGAAAAGGTTGGGTGTCACGTATCTTCAAGAGACTTCAAAGGTGTCTTTGCTATTGTAAAAAGCAGAAGAAATCGAAATGGTTATAACTATTTGACCAAACTGTTTTCCTTCCAATACTACTGTTTTCTTAAAGCCAAGGTTTTCATGAGGCCTTTCTGTAATTAGTTGTCTGTGCTATCATTTTTTTTACATTTAAGGGAGAAAGTAGTTCCATTTGCAGGTTGCAGCCCTTGTCCATCTGTCAGATGGGTGTGTATTTACAAGATGAATGCCTGTTTTTGATTTCTCCTGTTAGAACAAATGTTACTCTGTCATTGTCCTCAGAAAGCTTTTGGACTAGCTTGGTTTGGTGCGTGCATGCCCTTTTTTTGGTACAATGCCGAGTACCCTTTTGGGACTCTAGTAGCGACCAAAGGAACAGGAGTTTTGGGGATAAACCCTGTTCACATGGCTAAAACTCTGTAAAACCACCACACTGATCTGCTGGAGAGTGATGGAGGGCTGGGCTCTGTATTGTGTGCTCCTCATGCCCGTCTCTGCTGAGGTGAACCAGCTGCTGCCCTGCCACCTCTGAACATGGGGTTGTCCGGAACGAAATGTGGGAAGGACTTGGGAAAGCAGCAACCCCTGGGCAGGCTGGCATTTCCACACCCTCTTTATGCACATAGTACTGGCACATAAATGCTCTTGCTCAATCCTGTCAGCTGCGTATCATTCTATTCTGGGGAGGGTGAGAGCAGTGCTGGAAATGACTCAGTTCCAAAAGGTATCAGCTTTACTCCTTTTACCCCCCAGAGTGGTTCCTTGCTTTAGGTTTGTGTGGTAGCTACCGTACAAGGGGCAACATCAGTTTTTTAGAAAACAGCAATGAGAAATGCCATGGCTGCCCACCTAGTGAAAGCATTTGTCCTTTGGAGTTTATATGGCTGAGGAGTTCTCTGCACTTCAGCACTGCTCTGCTTTGCCAGGCGTTTTTTAAGGGTCCCTGAGAAGCCTCTACAGCAAATGAAGGAACCTTGGCAAGATCCTGCATTACACCATGCCCTGCCCAGCATTCCTGTAGTTCTTACCATTTCCTGCCTCTTACAACATGGCTGTGGCTTTGGACAGCAAGCACATTCTGTATTTCCCAAACTAATGTTTTAAATGTCTTTATCTGTGAGGGTTTTGCAGTGTGCAGTGCATTTGCACAGAGGCAGGGGGATTTTTGGTTTGTGTGATTATGTGCTGTTTTGTAACTCTGTTTTATTTCCTCTCACATCCTCCTTTCCTGTCCTTTGTACCTGAAACATTAAATTAAATCTAACACAGCAGTACTTTCAGACAGAGGCGACACTTGTCTGTGCCAGTTCCCTGGTGGCTTTAAACTGCTGGCTGCAATACTGCAAACACATTCAGACCCTGGCGTGGCCAGCAGTTCCCCCCAGCTATCTGCATGTTTGCTCTCCAGGCTTTATTTTACCTACACTATTGGAGACTCTGGAGTCACAGGCTATGTCTCGTTGTTATGCATGGATGAGAAATATTCCTGTACTTATTTGCATTCATTAGCTGTTGGGAGCTCCTCTGTTGAGGTCTCTAGCCTTGTTTTTACAGTGCTTTTGGCAGTGTTTCTGCACTTGGTGTGCGAATTTTTATGATCTGTTGCATGTTATTCATGCAATTTCCTGCCCTGTAATGGTATCAGTTTTCCAGACACAGAGGAATACAAACGAAAACCCAGGAGCCTGCATTAGCATAAAATGTCCCAGTTCTGTCAGTTTGATTAATTTGTCTCTTTGTCTCCACTCTATATGATAAGTGCTATTAATGGTTGCAACACTTCATATGTCAAAGTCTTTCTTCCTAATGACTTGAAAATGTGGTTTATTTCCCCCTTTTTTGTATTATTTTTCTCATTTAGCATTCCACTCAAGTATAGATTTATGCCATGCTCTTTCATTATCTTACTGGTTGCAGCACTGGAGTGATTACATATGGTGTAGGGTATGAGCAAAGATGCGATCCCAGGGGCAGCAGCTGCTGATGCAAGCTGAAAATAGATCCAGCGTATGCTCAGCACTTTTCCCAGAGGTCTTTTATTTATTAGGAACAGTCTTGGTACAGGACAGCTCGGACCCTCATTTAGCAAGATGACTTTTTGCCTTTCAAGAACAGTGCAGTGACTTTGCTCTATTTACTGACTGCTGTGTAATTTTTTTTTTCACCATTTCCTATGGAAGCAGAGACTTTACCCAACATAAATTGTAATATAATCCTGATTTATAATGAAGTCAAGAAATGACAGGCTCCATTTGAAGTAATGGAACTTGACAGATCGAAGGTTTAAATTAAATAATCCTATTTGTAAGACAGCATTTGTACATGGTACACTGATTTAAAATGAACTTCAGTTCTTCTTCAGCAAATCCTTTACCGTTCTCTGTGTTTTACCTTCCACAGAGGCTTTTTGGGGGACAAAGTTCATTTGAAGAGAATAAATTTGTCTTTGAAAATGTGTATGGAACAATACATGGTTTTCTTTCCCAAAGTTCTTATAAATTGTTTCACAGAAGACTACCTTAATTACAGAGGAAAAATTAATGTAGGTCACTTATTCAGGGCAAGCCACAGCTAACCTGCTTTGGTGGCCAGAAAAGGCCAGTTGCTGAGCATGAAGAGAGGGAGGATGCTGGAGGGAAAATAGTGAGGAGGGCTGTGGCTCGACTCTTGCCCTCCCAGGAGCAGAGGTTCATTCTCACAGTGATTTGTATGAAGGGAGAAGGTCACCTCCTCCTTGCTGTCCTTCCCGCACAGCTGGCAGAGGGAGACACTCGAAGATGTTTCTTCCTGCCTCTGCACCCCACTTTTCTTCATCTGTCACTGTCGTCCCAGTGCAGGCAAGGAGAGCCCCAGGGTGCTCAAATGGGAAGGTGGTCCTGCCGTGGCTGCTGGAAGCTGGCTGTAAGCACTGGAGTGGGGGTTGATGTAACAAAAGAGGAGAAAGAGACCAGGCAAGGAGTCTGAGATGCTGCAGAAATGATCAAAGAGGGCAGTGGGATAAAAACATTGAAGGTACAGTGCATGATTTTTTTGTCTTAGACTGAGGGAAGCTGTTTTAGAAAACGCCCTCTTCTCTTTTCTCTCACTCAGCATTGTGATTTTGCCTTCCTTTCTAGCTGTATTTAGTTGCAGCTGCCCTCTCCACCATCTTTCTAATTTTCCTTCATACCTGGCAGGGATGTGGCCCTTTTCCCAGGAGTCTGACAGATACTCTCACCCTGGCCCAGCCTCACATGCTCAGGCAGAAAGGTCCCAGTGTGCGTTTGGCTCAGTAACGTGCCTGTTCTTCCTATGCCACCCTGCCACCATCCCTCTTCTTTCCTGGGAAGACATGGAAGGTGTCGGAAGGCAAAGTGGTCACGGACCCACAGGGTCCCACTCAGAGGAGGGCAGCCTCTCCTGCCCTGAGGCCATGAGAACCATCTGCCCAGTGAGTAGTTTCAGGACCAAGTAGCTTCTTTCTCCTCTTTGTAGTGAGCTCCAGCAAACAACAGACAGTGAAGAAGATGAGATGGCTGCTAAGGAGGTGTTGCTCAGGCGCTGGGGCTGGAGGCCAGCCTGGGGACATGGGGCGAGAGGCTCTTGCTCCCATGTCCTGCTCTCTATGCGATTAAGAACTTCTTTCCCCAGTGCTTGCAGGGAATTAATAATTTCTATTAATTAGAAACCAAGCCGAATCGACCCAGTGCACTCAAGAGAGAACAGGACTCAAGAGTATTACTGAGGAATGGGAGGAAAAACAAGCTCACAAAGCCAAAGTGGTGCAGGCCAGTGGAAAAGATGAAGGCATGGAGTATCCGTGCAGCAAACACAGCATTGACATTGTGTGGGCCCTTGCTCCTCCTCTAGGGAAAAAAACAGCGAGACCCAAGAGTAAAAATTCATCCAGACGTTTTAGAGCTGCTGCTGGTAGCTTGCACACTGCCCATCTCCCTCCTCCAACAGACGTGTGCATGGCTACAGGCATGGCTTTCTGTTCACTTGGAATTAATGGGATTATATACAGCGGGAAAGGAGGCGGGGTACACAGAATCCTGCGAATACAGAGCTTCAGCCTGTGCTGCTTGATCTTTAGAAAAATATTAATAAAATAAAATAGCAAGGACCAATTCCAGAGCGCTTCAATGTGCACATAAACTGGTTTTCGTTGCTCACAGCACACATAAATAGGCACTGGTGACTGAGGCAGCAGAGTAACACTTTGCTGTTCGTTATTTTATCAGACAGTGATAATTGTAGTTAATACTTTCTTAGTAGTGTCTCTGAGAGTTTATTTATGCTGTTAATAATCTGAGCAGCTGTAATGATGCTGGCTGCCAGAGCTGTAGCCTTTTAGAATCACTCCAGTGTGGCAAGGATACGATGGTAATAGAAATCCAAGGAAGAAATGATCTTTTCGGAGCAGATGGGGCTAATTCAATCCCTTTCACACACATTCACGTTATCTAGTCTCTTTCTCACACTAGCATGTGTGGGTGCACGTGAGCATATGCAGTCACACACACACACACACAAATAGCTGTAAAGTCCCACCTTCCACCCTCTGAGGAAGTCAAGCTAGAAATGCCATAATTTTTCTATGTGAAGAGTCTTTCTGGGGCTTCTAGGGTAAATGGCATTTTCTACCCCTCGGTTTCTGGGTAGATCTTAAAAATATCATGTATGAAGCAGAAAGGGGGAAAGTCATTTCCTTGGGGACAGCCTAGAGCTGGACTCTAGCCACAACAAGGTTGTGGCTGCACTGGGATGCTGTTGCCCAACCTTCCCATCCTTCTCTGCCTTTGACCTCTTTACTATGGGTCACTCCTGCGAAGCCTGCGCTCCTTTAGGGACTGAAAGAGCCATTTACCTTTTGCTCGTAGCAGACATGAAATCTCAGCAAGAAGGCAAATGCCTATGATTTTTTCTGGTGGGATTTACAGAGCCTAGTTAACCTTTTGGGCCACCGAGAGAAGAGTTAACTGCTCCTCGTGGAGGATGGGAGGGCACCAACTTTGCCAGCTCAGCAGTGGCTGGTTCTCCTTGCAAACCTGCATTGCTGAGCTGAGCAGACATCACTGATGAAATGTGAACACCAAGCAGTGGAACAAAAGCCACCGTAATCCTCAGATCTGTTGTAGCCATGCAAGAACAAAAACAAGGTGATGGCAGAAAAATTGCACATCCAAATACCGGAATTTAAATGGCAAGGCAGGGGAGGAGAGGGAAAACTGGAACAAATGCAGCATTTGCCAGGGTTTTGTTTTAAAAATAAGATCCTTGTAGGAAGCTAGGTCACTTTTACAGGGTTTCAGCCTACCAGTTAATAGTTGTAATTGCTTGGTTACCTCATGAAGTGCAATAGTAAAGCCTTTTACATTCAGTTCCATCCACAGCCCAGCAAGAGCATCTCTGGATTTGAAATATTATGGTATTTGCTGGGCAGCACTGTCTGCTGCGCCAGTGTAAGGATGCCAGTGATTTTATCTGCTGTGCCATGCCAGCACATGGTGACAGGCCATGCCAGAAGCATGGGTGTTGTCAGCCCCATGGAAACCACGGCAGAGCATCCACGAGCTGCTTCAGATGTCACCCAGCCCAGTCTCCTGAGCCTGCTTCTCCTCCAGCTCCTTTGTCTTCTGATTTAGTGCTCTTCCTCAGAGTGCAACCTTGTGGTTTTTTAAATCATATCTGACAGAGCCTGCTTCTTCCTCTCCTACACTGCATGGAGTATAATAGTAGGGCTTGTAGTGAGATGGCTTGCTGTGAAGTACTCCTTGTTTTTATAAAGTAATTACAGTGTATTTAATGTACTGTGTATTTAATACACTATTACATAGTTCGTGTGCACACGTACATTCTGCCATGCCTGGGAAAGAGGAGTATTGGTAAATTTACAAATCTTGGTAATTTTTCAGTGTTGTTGTGTTTACTTGTGTATTAATTATAGCTTCAGAAACTCTGAAACACTCCTCTAAGCACCCTCTGAATTAGCAAATTTCTACATGCATCTTCATTTTCTGCCTATTTTGATATTTCTTAATGTAATTTGGAGGTTTCTAGAGATTCTTTCTTCATTGTAAAAGTTCTTAGACTGCTTTTGTTTTCCCTTTTCCTACCCCCTTTGGCTCATGATATGCACCTAAACAGATCTTTCACAGACTCCTCTCTCACAATTTATATTCTGTGAAAGCTTTCCCACTCCTTCCTCACCCCTCCTTACTGCTAACACTTTCTCTTTTTTTTTTTTTCTTTTTTAATCTTAGGGTCAGTTTAATTTTCCTTTTGCAAAAATGTGGGACTAATTTTAATTTTAAATTACAGTTGCACTTTAATTCTGATGATGCTTTTCAGTTAAAATCTGTTCATTTCTGCTTGTTTCTTCCCCACTGGTTTCAGCATGGCTTGCACAGGCACCCAGGGAGAGAAGGCAGCATTTCTGCTGAGCCACCTTCTTGTGTCATCCTTCATTACTGTGTTCCAGGTTCCTTAAGATGCACGTAGCACTGGAAAAAGCAAAAGTATTTGACACAGCCAGATATCACAGCCACGTCTCCCTTTGCTTTATCTTCCAGTTCATGCCTGAGTGTTTAAACTGCTAATTAATGCCACTTCTTTACATGCACTTTGTTGATTGAGTAATGTTGTGGCCATGTTGTCCCTTTAGAGAAACAGTTGTTTGAAACATCCTCATCTCTAATTTTCTTTTTAACACCTTCACCCAGAGTCTCACCTTAGGAGCCTCAAAGCTCTCTTCCCAAAACCTTTTCACCTAGGCTTGCCTGCAGGTACTCTCTTGGCCATTACTTGGAATTTTCTGTGTTCTTGTTCTGCCCTGGACAACCTCTGACATCAACAACATACCCGAAGCCACAGAATTAGTTAGGAAAAAATTACAAAATTGTATTTGGCTTCAAAACAGGTTACTGAGTGAGATTTTAAAATGAAGTCTCTGACAGGTATTGTGTGGCAGGTTTGCTTGCAGGAGTTTAACAGGTTTCCCCCTCCAGTCCAAGAGCTGTTTTGCCGAAGGTGTTGTGCTGCTCTGAGGTGGCAGAGGGAGGTGAAGCACAGACCTGCCTCCCTTAGCTGCCCAGCTTCTCTGTGGCCCAAAGGAGCAGCCATGCAGGCAAATGTCCCGTTCTGCTCAAAAGACTGCTGTGAATGGTAAAACCTAGGGCTCCCCAATGGGTGCATCTGGCAGTGACCAGTGTTCAGAGGAGATGGGATGCAGGCAGTGCATCCCTGGTATGGAAGAGCACTGCATCTTCCTGTCCTATAGCCTTTCAGTTTTCCAAGTGTATTCCTTGATGTTGAGATGCCTGCTGTTTCCTGCACTGAGATGTGTCTGCAGCAAAGTACTGAGGCTTGTGCCTGATGATTTCTACCTTACTTCTCAATAAACAGTGTATTTTCTGAAAGGTGTGGCAAATTCAGCAAATTGCTTTCCCCTCTGAATTTTCAGAGATGCTGAAAATGTGCAGGAATACTGTCACAATTTCCAAAAGTAAATTCTTTGCTTTGATTTGAAACCAGTCTCACTTTTGAAAGGTTGAAAGAATTTCAATTTGGCTTCAGTAACTCTGAGAGGAAATAAAACTAGAAGTTGTGGATTAAAATAAGCATTGCAGTTGGATCAGAGATTATTTTTACTTCTACTACACTCTAGTTTATTTTTTTAATTTCTTAGACATTTTCTGATTCTCTCTTCCCCTTTGGTTCCTCTGACATTATTGGCCCCAGGCTTAAGGCCTGGGTTTTTTGAGAATACTTCAAAGCTGGAGCCATTGCCACAGTGAATTTGATTCAGACAAGCCCAAGTATGTGGGTGCCTCAACTCTTAGACTCCACGCATGAGTCATGTGTGGCTGAACGCTGACATAACCAATAACACGGTCATTGATCCAGCGGCTGTTTACGCCATCTTTGTGCTTGGCAATCAATTCCAAGCCACTTGCCCCACCGTCAGCACTGACGCACTTCTCACGGAGCAGTGGGCACAGTTTGCAATTATTGCTTCCCATCCTCCAGGCGAGTCCAGCGTGAATGACTTCTCCTTCCTCCCCGTCTCACCACCTGCAGTCACACCTGCCACGTTGGAATGCTCTGCGGGCACTGAGGGATATTGGTCTCTGCTTCCCTTTTGGGTACTGAGGGAGGAGGCTCTCTGAAGTGCTCATGCTGCCCCTGGATGTGTTCATTATGCCAGGGAGAGGAAAATGAGAAGTCATTTGGTTTCCATTTACTCTCACACAGGCCGTCAGGGCTTCTAGTGTAAATTTGTTGTCTGGCCAACAGCTGGGATTTCACGGGGGAAGGCTGAGAGGGGCACTTAGAGGGTTTTTTCTTTTGAAAGCACAAAATTGGAAGTTGGACAAGCACTTCCAGTGTGACATATTCTGTAAAAGTACCACTAAGGGCAGGTAAGCATCTTCCTGAAACTCTCAGTCTCTTCCTGAAACTCTCAGTCTGACAACCTCAAGAGGCTGTTGTGGAGGATGCACTGGAAAGATATCAGGATACCCCTTAGACTACTCAGGGTGTGGCTTTGCAGATGGCAGTTTTTCCAGGGGGACTTTTGAAATTATTAGTTAGGTAATGGGCCTCCCAAAGAAAGGAGCTGTGTGTCCAGTTTCTCTGTTCCCCTGGTTCATGCCCAGGGAATGCATGGTGATGGTGTGGTGGCCTCCCACCCCTGCAATGTGATGCAATGTGGGAGAGGCCACACTGCCACTTGGACTTCAGGTTACTCTCCTGCACAGAATTTGTATGCACTACCAGACGAGGCAGAATGTTAAATTTCAGCTGGCAGGGTATCAATTTAAAGAATGTTTTTAGAGTGAAAACAAAGTCCTCTCTTTGTTGGTCTTCTCCATCAGCAACTTGTACATTCCTTTGTTGTTTAAAAGCTTACATAATACAAACACCAGCATCTGATGTTTCTCACCCAAGTGGAATTTTTGAAGAATGATCACTCATTTTAGGAGCTCCACAGCCTTATGAGTGAATAAGGGAAATACATCTGTAAGCTGTTGGTGAAAGAACATTTAAATGCTGTTAAATTAAAGAGGGGAAATGCAGTAAAATACTGATGTGGCATTGGCTTACAAAAGTACTCTGCTGTTTATCATCTCTTCTGACTTTTTCCTGCATGTTCCCACCTTATGTAAAAGGATCATGGTTTCAAAACAATTCCTGTCTGTGTCATATATAGGAACAAACCGTGATGTTTTAACACCGTTGGTTTTGCACGTGACTGACCTGCTTGAGCCTAGTAATATACTTAAATCTTGCAGAGAGTTTTCCAAAACCAAGTAAGTTCAAGCCAGGAAAAAGCCAGGCTTCACCATCCCAGGTAAAAATAACCAAGTAAATAACCAGGAAGTCTCTTAATTCTTAATGGAATAACAGCTTTAGTGACTGATTTTGGTTATCAGATTACACGCTGAAAATAACTTCTGTGTTATACTTGCAATTGGCTGTAGAAGAAAAAGAATACACTGTGTGCTAATTTTAGCAAATAAGATTAGAGTTAATATGTAATCCCAGAGACCTTCTTCAGGCTGTGGAAAAAGAAATAGCAGCAGTTAACTGTCACTAATCTTATCTCCTATTTTTCTAGCATTTGTTTGATTATATAACTTGTAGTGCTGGGAACATGTTGGTTGAGTGAGAAGTTGGTAGCTTGTTGGCTACATGCTTGGGCATATTAGACAACGTCAGGGCTGAGATGGATTAAAAAGCTCTACACGTGCCTTTAGACTACAGGAGCAATGCTGAAAGGCCAGTAAAACGGGTACCACAGTAGATCTGCTATGAAACAGCATGTGAATAACTGATTCATTTAGAGTTCTGCAAGAAACAGTTATATTTCTGCTATGTTTCTACCCAGTTGTTTTAAATAACACTTAGTTTGAGATTTGATATTCAGCATGTGAGGTTTGATTCAATTTTCCTTTCTTCCTTCCCCACAAAATGGCTTAATTGAATCGATGATTGGAAATTAGAGATGAGGGGTTTCTAACTGTTATTTGGTGCCTGATGATGAATTTAACCTGAAAATAAAAATACTAAAAATATAAACCATTCACCTACAAGCAGCTTGTGTGCTTCACAACAAATCTATCAGTGCTGCTATTGAATTTTAAGAAGTCTACTCAAATGTGTAAAGACAATAACGTGCGCCTGCACTGCTCTGTCAGGACTTGTGCATTCGCAGTGGCTCTGAAGGTCTCACCACCTAAATTACCCCCAATTCAGTAGGATGTAGCAACTACTGTGCTGCAGTTTTCATTATATCCCTGGAGGGGAGGAGAGGGCTCTGCCCTCTCACACCACCACCAATGAGCTTGTTCTTTGCATGTGCCCTAGGTATGCTTTATTTGGAAAGGAACAATGGTATGAGCATTTGCTGCTGAACTTTATTGCTCTTTTCTAGCAGATCATTGGCACTGTGCCCTCATTACCACGGAAATTAGCCCTGGAAAAGTCTACTAAATTAAAGTCCAGGTCTCCAGAACAAGGTTGCGCCTTGTTAGTTTTCCTTTGCAGTACTCAAACATAAAGTATCCATCATCTTCCCTGGAAAGCCTTCCAAGATCACTCTGAATTGACTATTAGGTTAAGAGTTGGGAAAAAAATCCCTACATTTTAATTTCTTCTCGCTGCAAATGCCAATAGTGTCCCATAGCAAACTAGACAGTTCTTCTCTGTTCTTGATGTTAGTTTGCATCAGATTACTGTAAACATTCCCTTGCTCCATTTTAGATATTGCCTTGCCAAGTTTTACATTCCTACATGTTTACAGCGATCTTTTCTTGCCCTTAATCACTTTTCCCCTCTTTAAATTGAAGTCAGACTTTGCTGGCATTTTGCAGGGGTTGACCTTCCCTGCTCCAGATGCAGCTTTTCATACAGATGCCATTCCGAGCAGGGTTACGAGACATCCATGTTTCCTTTGGAAATAACCTTCCCTCCCACCCCCCATAAGAAACACTGTCTGTGCAGAATTGGAGGATTTTGTCTATTTGTCTGGGATTTTGAGACATCTGGAAGTCTGGGCAGCTCGCTAATGAGCGTGCACTGATGAACTCTGCGGCGCACAGTGAGTCCGGCCCGTCGGCAGAAATGTCAGCCCTCTGCATGTGCTCTGAGGCCACGTCCCGTGTGTTCAGAACAGCATGGAGGCCTCCATGGCATGTCTGGTCAGCCCGCACAGAGGACACGGATACAACGGGGAGCCAGAGGGAGTTCACCCACAGTGCTGTGTCTCCCACGGTGCCTGTGTGTGTACAGCTACATTTAAAATAGAATTTCTGACGTAGAAGTCCCTTACAAAAAGATGCTGTTCCCAATGTGGAAGCGAGCTAACCCTCCTCCTAATTTTAGAATAGTATGGAACTAGAGGAATGCTTTGCTGAAAATGCTCTGTTTGCATCTGTAATGCTGCCTCCTTTACTAGCATTTATTGCTGACTGTCTTCTCAGCTTCTTATTCTCCCATCTGACAGTGATCAATATTCTTTTCCTTGAATTAGCCAGTATTTTGGTAATGATCAACCAAAAAGGGAAGGCAGAGAGTCTAACAACAATACAACTATTTCTTCAAAAGGAAAAAGCATTACCTGGAATGCATCAAGGAAATATAATGAGAGATGATGGAGGCAAATAAGGGAAATATTTCCTCACAAGGAGGTTTTAAGTAGAGTCTGGCAATGATCTCCCAAAGGAAGTAGTGGAAGTCTGGTCACTTAAATCAATTAGGACTAACCAGAGCATCACGCTCCCCAGGACTCTGTAAGGAGAAAAGCAATGTCGAACTGAACTAAAATAGACTTTGCGTGCTTGTTTTCTGCAGGGCTGCTGTCTGTATTTTGCTGGTAAATTCAATATGGCTAATGCTGATTAACATCTCTTGATGGTGATCATATCATTGCATTGTTTCCAGCCTGTTCCTCAATATCACAAACTCACAGGGGCATGGTCATACAAAACACATCCCCCAGCTCAGCTAGGTCAGTCTGAAAGACAAGAGTCAGACAAAGGGCAGGAGAAGTTGTTTTCTCTCACCTTAGCAGTGGTCAGGCTTTTTATTGCCACAACGCTGAATTGACACAGACCTCCCTACTGCACACTGAGCCCGGTGTACCTGTGGCAGCATAGCAGAGGCAGGAGCTGCACATGGACTTGGTCTCTTGGATTGCTGTAGAGCAAGGAGGTGTGCCAGGTGCCTTAGGTAGGGCTGCAGTACCCGTGTTCTCTGTGCACTAGACAGGTTTTCATGCATACAAGACCAGCTGGGGACAGAAGCAAGACAAATAAAGTGCTTTATCCTTAGTCTTGGTGGGCTGTTTGGCATGCTTCAAGAACACAGAAGAAGCCCTCTCCTACCCTGCCTTGAAACATGAGGGAAAGAAATCAAGCCTTCAAGAAGCTGGGATCTTTGTCTTTGCTTTTCTCTCTCTGTGTGGGCATTGTTGTTGTATATGTATGCTTTACCTTTTCTGTGCTTGGTTTTCTAGTCGCCAGTCAATTCCATTTAAACAATAGAAATGGGTAGAAATTGGAATAAGGCAAAGGATTGAAAGGCAGGGAAGTAGTGACTTGGCATATGAGCTTGGACAGGGTGCCCAGTGGAGGCTCCCACAAAATGACCTGCCTGCTTAAACATCAGTTACACAGAAAATAAGGTTTAAAAGTGAACAACTCTTAGACATCTTACTTTCAATAGGGAAAAAAACCCCCTGGGATTGTTGCTGGCATAGGTTTTACCCATCCAACAAAAGTCTCTCTCACATGTAAATGAAGACTGTTATATCAGAGAAATTCTCTCTTTCCTTCTGCAAATGTAGATCAACTTGTTTTCACTAACTTTTTTCACTGGGATGCATCAGTCAGATCAAATAATTTTAAAAGACTGTCCTTATCTCTTCCTAGAGAAATGCCTGTGTGGTGGTAGTACATGCAGCTTCAAAGCCTTTTCTTTCCCAGTGTGTGGTGTTCCTAGTCACGCTCCAGCGGCTCGATTCCAGCCTTCCTGCCAGAATACATCAGATGCAAGCAGTCCCAAAACTGGTGGGGCCGAGGCAGGGAACCTGCCACGGGAGCCGAATCAATATTTAGACAGCTTCAGGCGCAGAGCTTGCGCTGGCTTTCACATTTGGCAGCAAGCTTTGCACCCGTTTGTTTCCAAAGTCATTGTTTGTGCACTTTCAAGAATTGGCACTTGAGAGATTTCTGCCTGAGGGCAATGACAAGCGCCGGGTGCTTGAAAAGAAACTTTCCCCCTTTGGATATGAAGATTGTGAGAGTGAAGGTTGTGTCACTGGGTAATATCTCCTGAGGAAGTCAAGGCACACATTTGCTCGGAGTTTTCACCATCCTTCACGTGAGGCATCTGCTGGGCATCGTGGGGAGCCCCCGGCACGGTCTCAGGCTCTGCTTCCGATACATCGAGCGCGGAGCAGCTCCAACAGCTGCCTTGCTGCTGCTTGTTATCGTGGTGATTTACCTGGAGCAAAAGCCTGTGTCAGCGTGGGAGACAGCCTTGCTGTGGGGCTGTATGAGTCAGCCCGAGGCTGTGCACAGTGCCTGCGCTGGGGCGCCAGGCAGGCAGGCAGGTGAAACCCTGGCCCAGCACAGAAAATTATTTTAATTTGCTTTCCAGCCGTTCCACCTAGTGGCCAAGTGACACCACTACCAGGAGAGCTGGGTTTGTGCTCCAGAGTCCCTGCAGACCTACGCTGCCGCCGAGCTTACAAGATGTGCAGCAATATGTAAGCCCCCACACTGAAGATCTTACCATCAGCCTGCGAGTAGCTCATTAAGTTCCCGAGCAATTTTGTTAATCATGCTGCATAGATAAAATGCAGATAGGCCTTTAGTGAGCTGATAATCTAACAAATAGGCAGAAAGTGTAACACAGATAAAGCAGAGATTGGTTTAATAGCCAGCTGTAAATCTTGGCAATTCTGTACCAGAGGCGTATTGTAAAACAGGAACGTGCAAGTGTGTAAGTATGTGCATGAAAATGCACTGATTCTTAAAATAGCAGATAGAGCAGTAATATTATGGATGGAATATCTAGGGAGCAATTTTAGAGGTGTTTTAAAATATTTTTCTCCCCATCAAAACCTGCACTACTTGTGGTTCCTTCATAATCCGCCATCATAAGTACAGATCTATGAATAACAAAGGCTTGTTTCTGGAAGTCAGGATTTTCTATAAAAATCTCTGAACTCCACCACTGGTCCTGAGGCAGTATAAGGATTTATAGGCTTTTCATTGAGATGAACCAAATTATTCACTCAGATACACACTAGTCATGAATTAGACCATCACAAATTTGTGGCCTGATGGCTCACCAGCCTCTTGAGCAGCTTCTTTGCTCAGTGGCATTAATTCAATTGGAAGAATAGTAAAAAGCAACTCACCTTCAGCGTATCCCATACCATCCCAAATATACCCTTCTGAGGAGCTGGGAAATGGGAGTTTCAATCCCCATAGCCTGGGGAAGGGACCTGGTCTCCTACTTTCTAGGTTCCCCTTCTGTCTTTAGGCTGCTTTGCAAAAAAAAAGGAGACAGCAGTGCTTCCTCTTCTTGTTTCTTTTAAAAGAAGAAACTGAGCAGGGGGTGCCTACCAGAGACATCTGCATCCAGAAGGAGGTTGCGGGCCATGCATCCCAACCTCACACAGGCAGGCAGGTGTTGGCATGCTGAATCCCATCTAGAGACCTTTCCCTGGTATGCAAAGCACAGGGAACTCAGATAAATGAGTCCTACTTGCAAGAAAGCCAAGAAGGTGTCTCAGTGAATTGACACTGAAGTGACTTACCAGGTTCATGTAGTAGGTGGTTGGTGCAATGGGAAATTGAGTTGTGGTCTTGCAAATCTCAGCCTTGTGGCCAAACCACTGAATTTTCTTGTGCAGAAACCTTAATCCTTGATAGTGAGTTCTGGTTCTGAAGGAGCCTCTTGCTGCTTTATGAAGAATAGAATTTTTCCAATCCCTTTGTTTCATGCCCATTGGGAGAAAAAATTTAATGGAAATTAGTGGCAGTGCATTTTTGTCAAAAACAGACAATATCTATAGTTTACCATGTGTCTTAGCAATTTATTTGATAGCTGTATGTAAAGATATCACTGAAAAAATGGGGAGGGGGGGAAAAGTGTGTATTTTTAAATACATGGTATGTTAATGTAAAACATAGATGGTATGGTAAGAAAACAAGATGAGTAGCGGTGCATAACTCAGACCTGGAACGGCTGACTGGAGATCACTCTCCCGGAAATGGGTTTTACTCTTTCTACAAAGAAAATGGTGGAAAATTAAGTGCTGAGGTGGGACTCAGCATAATTTCTATCATTTGACCTACAAATATTAATTTATTTTCTGTTAGCTGTACCTCAGGCTCACTAAAATCAGGAACAGTATGAGGAGAATAATCTCCATGGGTTGGAGGAAAGCTATGCAGTCAGTACTTACCTACTATGTATTCAGCAATGCCTTGCAAAGAAATTTGAGAAGAAAAAAAGGAAATGGTTTGCTTTCAAAAGAGGCGGAAAGATGCTTTCTGTTGAATTTTGCTGTAATACTGTTTCCTTCCCAAAACACTTCTTGGATTTAAGTTGTATCTTAAGCTTGAAACCACTGTTCACTGGATTTTCCATCAGGGCAGAAGAATCAAAATTTCACTGGTGCCTTCATGGTAGGGTGTTGTAGCACAGTTAAAATGAGATCCATGTAAGACTTAGAGGTGTCCACACCAGGCTGGTTTTGTAAGTCTTTTATTAGGGCAGAGACTTAGTTCATAGGTCTTCAAGATACTTGGGAAAAACAGTGCTCAGTTCAACCTGTGCAGTGATGTACAGGAGAAACATAAAGGGAGCAGTGCTAGTTCCTGGATGGAGCAGCATTGCTGGTGTGACAGAAGAACAGCTGGTGCTGAGTGGTATTTATTTCTGAATGCCAGATCTGTTCGTTTATCTAACCCCATGATGAAGGACTTGGGATGATAGCAAGAGCTGATGGTAACGCTGGCAATTTCCCTCTCTCTTTTTGCAGGTCACTGTCAGGGGATTTGGTCCATTGTTGCAGTTCGCCTACACTGCTAAACTGTTACTCAGCAGAGAAAACATCCAGGAGGTCATCCACTGCGCTGAATTCCTGCGCATGCACAACCTGGAGGACTCCTGCTTCAGCTTCCTTCAGACACAACTGCTGAACAACGAAGATGGCCTGTTTCTGTGCAAGAAAGATACCACCTGTCAGCGCATGCACGATGAGGAGAACTCCGATGGAGAAGAGGAGGAGACGATGGAATCGGAGACGTCAAAAATATCTTGCCCAAGGGAGAGGATGCACCAAGAGCCCTTCAATTTTGACACCACTGTTGCTGGAGCAGAAAAAGGTGAAGGGATGCTGCCTGACTCTGACATGCTGAGAGATAGCAAGGACAATTTGGATAAAGATGCAGTAACACGGTACCCCAGATACAAGAAATACCAGCTTGCTTGTACCAAGAATGTCTACAACACATCACACATCAGTACCTCAGGTTTTGCAAGCACATTCAGTGAAGAGAGCTCTGGAAATGGCCTCAAATCAGGACTTGCTATGGGGCAGATAAAAAGTGAGCCTCAGAATGAAGAGAACGATGAAGAAAGCATCACACTTTGCCTGTCTGGAGATGAACCTGACATCAGGGATAAAGAAGGGGATGTTGAAATGGACAGGAAACAGCCAAGCCCCACTTGTGTCGACAGGCCAAAAAGTGGGTCTTCTCCTTCTTGTTTGCGGTCTTTCTTCAATAGAACAAAAAGCATAGATTTGGTTGGCTTCCCCAGCACTTCCCAACAGCACTTTGGCAGGAGTCCAGCATGCCCTTTTGAAAAAGGGACAACTCAGGGTGACCACAAAACTGATTATGTCCCTTTCACAGGGAACTATGGACAGTCCCATGCCATGCAGAAGGATGCTTCCAACTTCACAGTGGGATCACCACTCAGGGGGCCCGGCTTTGAAACTCTCTGTAAGCAAGAAGGGGAACTGGACAGGAGGAGTGTTATATTCTCTTCAAATGCTTGTGACCAAGTAAACACTTCGGTGCATTCATATTCTGGTGTGAGCAGCTTGGACAAAGACCTCACTGAGACTGTGCCAAAGGGTCTGTGGGCTGGTGGCAGCCAGTCTCTCCCCAGCTCTCAGACCTATTCGCACAGCGGACTGACAGCTGATCACTTGCCGGGAAGGATGCGGCCGAACACCAGCTGTCCGGTGCCAATTAAAGTTTGCCCTCGCTCTCCTCCTCTGGAAACCAGAACCAGGACCTCCAGCTCATGCTCTTCCTACTCGTACGCAGAGGACGGCAGCGGCGGCTCTCCCTGCAGTCTGCGTCTTTGTGAGCTCTCCTCTTCCCCTTGCTCCCAAGGCCCCCGATTCCTGGCACCCGAGCACCAGGAGCCCGGCGTGGTGGGGGATGGATTGTACAACCCGGTCCGAGCCCAGATTAAATGTGAGCCATCCTATGGAACAAACTCCAGCGATGAGTCTGGGTCATTCTCAGAAGCAGACAGTGAATCATGTCCTGTGCAAGACAGAGGGCATGAGGTAGGGATTTAAGATAAGTACATATATCACGGTTCTTATGACTCAATCACTCCTTGATTCTCTCAAACGACTTTGCATTTCCCCAGCACTTTCTTTGTTTATAGAGGCAAAGACTAACTTCTGGTTGTTCCCTAATCAGCTGAGTGCACATGGTTGACTTATAGGTCTGCTTGATCTCTGAGGTGTTTGGCACTTGTAAAAATTTGGGTATGGGAAAACAGCAAACTGCTGAATGATGAGAGTGCATTGATGTGCTTAGGAGTCATCAAGCAGTGTCCTGTCTTCCTCCCTCCCTCACCCACTTATGTGGCACAAAGCACTGTTCCTTATTCTTAATTTGCTGAGGTGGTTCCTGCTCCACTTGTTACTGCTGCAGATGTGTTGGAGCAACCTCAAGCTCTGCCTTTCCTGACGCCAAGATTCGGGCAGCCTGCTCGAAGAGCCAATGTTGCATGTTGCCAGCAGAGGTGTGAAATTACTTAAACAATTGCATAGCCAGCCACCCTGTGCTGTGGGAGTGGCATTCAAGTCATTTTCCCGTGTGTCTGTGTGTGTCTGTGTGTGCATGTTGCACGTTCAGGTACTGAGTTTTGCCTCTATTATGTGACAGCTTGAGATCATGTTCCCTGCCTGTGACATGTTGTTTGGTGGTGAGCTCTAGCAGCCGTGGCACAAATGGTTTCAGAGAGAAGTTATCCTTTCATTTCCAGGACTGTTAAGGGAATGACAACAGAATAACCTGGGGCTGAAAAGCAAACTGTCAATTTCCATATCATTCTCCCAGGAGAGGGAGGAAAAAGAGAGGCCCTCTCCAAAACTAGAGACAGGCCAGCTGAAGATGCTGCAGTGATAACTGGCTAACCATGACCAAATAAACTGTCTGTGCAAAGTCACTAGTGAGAGGGCAGACTTAAATCAATGAGATGTGTTGTGGAGCCCAGAAAGTGGAAAAGACTGGAGGTTTATTCATAGGGTTTCATTAGGAAACTGCATGACCCAGAGAACATCTGGGTGAAATCACATATCAGATTCCTCTAGTAATGTTGAAAAACTCCACTGAGAGCTTGTGCTTCAGTATGGGGAGCAACGAGTGCAACTTTGGGGGGTTCATATTCTGAGAACAGCCAGTTCAGAACCATGTGGGCTTAGTTATGGAGTAGGGATGAAAAGAGTGAACTTAATTCTATCCCTCAGTCTTTATTCCAGCTACATTCCAGGCTCTTTTTTTCAGACAGATGTGGGTGCTTCCTTTAGTTGGCTGCTTAGCTTTAAGGGAGGGCTGAAGAGCCTGGGGAGCCTCTGGTGTCCTAAACCCTGGTACCACTGGACCAGTGATTCTGAGAGGACAGTTCTTCATCCCCATGTCGTAAGCAGGGGACAACGCAGAAGGGAGAAGGGCAGTCTCTTTGGGAGGCTGCTTGAAATACTGTGCAGGAGATCTCATTTGGGAAGCTCTACAGCAGCTCAGTTTGGCCATAGCTGGGTTACTCAGTTAAATCCTGCCTTTACGAGGGGCAGAGGGCAGCAGGGACCAGGGACCATCTGTCTCCACCCATGTGTGCTGCTTGCTCAGCATGAGGCAGCACAGAGGGCAGAGGTGAGCCTTTTGAGGTTTGATAATTAATTAGCTGTCATAATTACCTAATTGTGTGGAGATATGCTGTAGCAGAAATGAGCCTGGAAGAGTGAAATTAGAGGGTTATAGGGGACTGGTGGTGGTTTCCCAGAAAAAAAGTATGTGAATATGTGCAGGAGACCATGGACGAGAGAGGGGACACAGAAGGAGCAAACAGGCAGCTACAGGAGGCCATCTGGGTGTGCTGCTGGCAGGCAGACATTTGGCTCTGAGACAGTGCTAGGAAAGGTTTGCTCCACTCCTGGTTTTGCTGCTGGTTTCCTCTGGGGAAGATTTTCTGAACTGTGCTGAGCAAGTCTTCTCCCTGGGACTGCTGATCAGGCTTTTTTTTTTTTTTTTTTTTTTTTTTTCCCCGGGCTTTTTAACAATTTCCCCGCAAACGAAACGCCTTNTGTTTTTTGTTTTTTTTTTTTTTTTTTTTTTTTTTTTTAACCCAGGGCATTTTGATTAGGACTGCTAGGCATTAAAAATGTGGTGAGGAAATTAATGCTCCGTGAGGTTGCACTGCACTATCCTGAACAAGCCAAGGGTAAACAGATCACACCAGTGCTTTGGTAGAGATTTTGTCTCAAAAATGATCTTTTGAAGGTTGTTACCAATACAAGAACAGACTTTGCAGCCTCATTAAACAATAGTGTATTTACGCAGTGACTTGGGGTGTGTATCCTGCAATCCTGCAAGATCTGCTGCTGTGGAAACCTCAGTAAAGGGTATCTTAAACCAGACAGTAGAAAATATGTAACAGCAGCAGGAAGCTCTTGTATAACTTGCTCTACCTACTTTTAGCAGTTTGGCTGTGATTAAAACAGCAGGAGAGACTCACAGCTGTCTGAAATGGACAGCTTTCTGTTGTTCACCTCCCTGCAAGCTGCATGGAAATCTTTCTCCATTCCTGAAATTGTTGCTTTGCCCTTCCTGTCCTGATGACTTCACAGACGGGTCCCTTTCCCCCTCCATATCAGAACACACAGTGTTTTCTGGGCTTCTATTCAAAAAGCACTTGATAAGATATCTGGGGGTGACATGCTTGCCCTTCTGGAGAGTGGCCATGCAGGTTCTTCTGCAGCAGGTCAGCTTTCATTGGGGTGGGATGGCCTGATGGGAATAAGCCTGGTGGACTCTGACCATCAGTTATCTCACAGGGCTGCTCAGTTCCCCTGGAATTTGGACCTAGTTGGTCTTAATTTGGCTCCCAGAGTGCTGTCGCTGCCAGAATTAATGTCGCAAAACATAATTTGCTGGTGTATTGATTGTGTGAGAACTAGGTGAAAGGCTTCTCTCTGCTTTTTTTCAGGCATTCTGCTTTCCCAGACAGATGCCATTCAGGAGCACATGGCCAAAGTTGTTCGGTGCCAGAAATGGGGTGCTAGGGCTCAGCATGATGCCATGTGGGTGAAGGTGACCCCACCTTGTGATGAGCCTCCGTCTCACTGGGGGTGCAGATGGCAGTCACAACTGTCAGAGAAGGTGGCAGTCCTTGTAACACCACTGGTAAACCTTCTCCAGGATGTCCTTGCCTATTGCTTCCCTTCCTGGAGCCACCAAGACTCTTCTGTGATCTCCCTTTGTTAAGGCTTCCTGATAGAGGCAGCAAGTGCAGTGTAGGGTGTACCCGTGGTACAGAGTTGCAGGAACAGTGCTGTTACTTGAGCTATTGGGACTTCACAGAAATATTTAATAGTTTGTGTTGCTCTTTTCACTCAGCTCTCTCAGGCCTCCACAGGTTCTGAAAAATCAATTACTGAGATATAATACTATAGGGAAGACTTAAAGCTCAGTGCTTACAGGCAGGTTCTGACAATCCTGCTTAAAATAGCAACAACAAAACAATAAGCCCTGAAATAATGAATTGTTGAGAAGGAAGTAGTCTGTCAATCTGTTAACCTACTTAGGAACAGAAACTTCTGCACTACCTACTTTTCTTGGTATTCCTTTTCTTCGTCAAGTACTTAAAGAGTTTTTTCTGATAGAAAATTTGTAAAAAATATTGTACTACTAAACAAGTTAAAAAGAAATCTCAGCTCAGTCTAATTTGATAAGTGAGTTTTCTGAGGAAAAAAATAAACAAGGGCAAGAGGAGGTAAGAGGTGGAGTTTTCCAAGAACTATTGCTATCTAGAGAATTGCATTCAATGTCTTTTCATCTGTATTTCAAAAGAATTTCCCACCTAGGTTAGTGACTCAGTTTTCAAAGGAAATTTTCATAAAAGCAAAGCTAATGCAATTAGACCTTTGAGGATATTGAAGGTAAATAACCTTCAGCAAGAGTCGAAACCCCTCCATGTTAAGTGACAGGCAGCCATCCTTTCTCTGTTCATCTGCTGGTGCTTAGCAAAGTACTGCAAGTCAGAGCCCCAGAAAAGAGTAAACCAAAGTTGCTCTACCAGAAATCTACTGGAACTGTGCTGAGTTACCTGATCTGAGTCTGCTTCACTGCTTAATATTCCTACTCAGTGAAGAATGTTACGTGGAAAGAAGGGCAACCAATAAAAATACATGTGAAGGTTTTAATTTGCTGTGGTATGTGATACCTCCCCAGAATGTGATGATCAGTCACCCCAGCATTCCCGATTTTACTAGGTTTGAAAATTTGAAAGTGAGGAAAATTCGTGTCCAGATTATTTTCTGGTAGATGTTCTCCTGACTTGGATGGCATCAGCAGAGCACTGGCAATTGTTTCTCAATGTCTGTTTAAATGGGGTCTCGTCAAACATCGGTCTTGTAAGATAAACTTCATGGGAGTTTTTTTTTCTTTCCTCTCTTCAGTAGGAATGGTCTCCATACTGGTAGCAAAGAATTGCTGGCTTACAACACTGAGAGCTTGAAATTTCAGGAGAGTCCTTTTAAACAGTGTATTATTTCGTGGAGCCCTACAACCAATTCTTTTATACCCTGATATAAAGACCTTGCACGAGCTCTTAAAGGACTCTAGCTCTTGAGCTGCAAAAGCAACTCTTTCAGAGAAATACTGTACTTTATCTCCTCTCATTTCACTGCCTGATCTTCCATTCTTAAGTGCACCTGTGGCTTCTGTCTGTGTTTCTGTGCTATCCCTGATCTCAGAGAAGCCTGCTAAAGGGCAGAAGTATCATACCATTGTGCCCTTTGAAGGGCAGGAAGCTGGAGACACTGCAAGACGTGAATGGGGAGAGGTCAGCCCAGCATTCTGAGCACCAGCAGTGTGTGATCTGAATACAAGTCCAAGTCATGGGCTAAAGGATGAGAACCCCATCCACATCTCCTGATTGCTGCATTAAAGCACTCAGCCCTGGGATTAGCCTGGTCCCCCACTTCTGTGGGGCAGGTGGCCAATCAAAAGGTTACCCAGGCTGCCTCCACTAGGTCCATTGCAGTGCCCTCTCAGGCAGCATTTGCTGACCCAAACACCTCTCATGGCACTCCCAAGGTGAGGCTGGAGTTGACCCCACGCCTCTGCGGGGCCATCAGTTGTCTTGTGTCAGATGGAACTCACAGTGGGAGTGGCAGTGGGACCTGCTGATCTGAAATGGGACAGTTTAGAGCCTGGTTTGTTGACAGAATGGTAGATCTTCACTGCCTGGGCTCACCATTCTCCTTTTGCAGTCCTTTGCCATCTTGATGTAGTTGACACCTGGAAAAAGGAGGTGTTTTGAAGGCTTTACCTGTGCCAGTAGACAGCGGGATGAGAAAATGAGAGGTAGTGCATCTTGGCTCTTACACAAAGTATGGCCCATTGCCTTTGTGCTTCTTAGGTAGCCTCTGTCCAAGTGAAATCAGGACAGGAAAAGGTCCCTATTCTGTAGGGCCACAAGTGGTGCCTGAAATACTGTGTAGGCAATTGAGCCCCCAGTGCAGGTGGACATACCTCAGCTCCTGTCCTGGAATGAATTTCTTCCTGAGTGTTTGTGGAAGAGACTTGCATGCTAAGGAAGATGCTTGGAAAAACAAAATTGATGTCTTAGGCTCTTTTGTGTGAAGCAAAATACCCATTTCTGCATTAAAAAAAGGCATCAATATGACTGAGCCCCTGTGCTGGATTGCTTGGATGGGTCCTGAGAGCCTTCCAAAGACTCAGCAATTTTAAGTGTCAGAGGCTTTCAGTAACTGGGTTTTGATTTGAGGGCAGCAGCTTTTTTTCTTACAACTCTGGAGCAACTGACCAAGATTTTGAACGATTTACAAAGGTCAAACTGGTATGCTGAGTTCCACCTTCCCATGCCCACTACATAATGGTTGCTTTTTCTTATGGATAATATATTAGTCCTTTTAGTTTCTGTGACGTTAAAGTCAGACTTGGGAAGTTCATTGCTTTACTAGCACTTGGCAGCTCAGGGAAGATGATGTCTTAATTTAGTATGAAGAAAGAATGAAAAAGCTAAGGTTATGCATAGGATAAAGAAATTCCCAACAGTCGACATTTATATTTTAATGTGAGTGAATACAGGTCCTAGGCTCTTTCCTTTTTTCCAGATAAAAAAGAGAGGTGGGAGAGCAGCAGCAGCAGCAGTAACTAGTACGTTAGATGGGCAGAACAGCAGCAACTGGCATATGATCCAAGCTGGCGTTAACTAGTGAAGCTTGAAGGAATTAATTGGTTATATATGGGCCTTGCAAGTGCTGAGTCAGTGACTGTCCCTGTCTGTCTACATCACTGCTCTGACTTAGCCACTCAAAGCATTGACATTTACACTGGCATCCTAATGCTAATACAGGGCGGGGGGGAAATGTCACAAAATCCTAACCAGGTTTCCTTTTTCACCAGGGTGGATTTGGTATCCTCAGCCAGAGTCAGGGCAATACAGTCTGCAGTGGTGGTAGAAGGTGCCAGGTTGTTTGTTGGGTGGTGGATAATGAGCTTGTGCTGCTGATGTAAAAATGCATGGGAAGAGTAATTGTGCTGATAAGGGAAGATTTTGGAGTTCTGTGAGGTTAGCTCTGGCTGGAGTAACTCCTGAAAGGAGCAGGGATCCCACTTACGTTCTTAACTTGAAATAGTTTGAACCGAAAAATCATAGTTATTAGAAAGAAAACTTTACGAGAAAGTATACTTGCTGGAGTTTTCTTTCGCATCTTAGAAAAGATTGACTGTCTTTTTCAGACACCTCAGGTAAGGTGTCTCTCACCTCCCATAGATACTGTAAGATGCAGAATCTTTTGAGTCTTAAGTCCGCTCCTTCTGCATCCAGAAGGAGGGAGAAGCCGTGCAGGATGCACTGCCATCTGAAGGGACCCAGACACTAGGGAGTCCCAACCCATCATTTCAGGCAGCTCTGGGTGAGTCACATGAATCCCACCCACTGAACAGTTGCAGGCTCTTGCAAAATGACTCACCACTCTGTTATGATAAATACCAGCTGAGAGTCTTGCCCGGTGCAGATGCAAAACACTTTAGCCTCTCACTGCAGCAACACCCTGGTGCAGTTATTCACTGTGTCCGTGCCAAAGGCTTGGTGGGTTGGTTTTTTTTTTTCAGTTGACAGCTGATTTCGAAGAGGGAGACAGGCAATAAAAATGCTGTGAATGGTGAAGGAAATGAGTCTGACTCACTTCCACTTTCCCTTTCACATTTTTAATCCTGTGCAGTGCTGCCTGTGACAGGAGTGGGATTATGCTGGGATTACTGATAGCAGTCTCTGGTCTGCTGTGTAGATGCTTTTATTTTCAATCTCTTTTTTTTTTTTTTAGTGAATCTATTTTTATTTATTTTCCCATTTCCCTTCAGCAATTTCTACCTGACATATTTAAGTTGCTTCTCTTTCATTCCCATTCCAGCTGCAAGCACATCTCCTCCTTGCAAGTAAATATGTTTTGAAAGGGAGAGGTAGGGAGAAATAAAGTTAACGCTGCTTTCCATTTTGGTCTTAAGAAAATAAGGAAAAACTGGGAACATGAAAGGGCTGGTTTTGCAGTGAAACTGTGGTGTCTTTCAGAGGAAAGCACCGGCTGTTTTCATTTTCAGACCCTGGTTGAAGCTTGAGAGAAAAGCAGGTGACACTGAGTTTATGTTGACCATCCAAAGGCTCAGGAGGGGAAATCAAACAGGTTTCATGTCATTAGCTGGCAGTCTGTAAACAAGGTAGTCCACATCACTGTACCTAAGGTCAGCCTTTGTGTGTACAAGCAAGAATTTGGGAGGGTTTGGGCAATGTTTGGCATTCCTTGCTGGTTTAAATTGACCTGTCAAGTAGTGTGTTATGAAGCAGTACCCAGACACATGGGGCAGATGGGCAAGAATGAACACTCAGGGCATGAAGTCATCTGAAAGAATGTGGTAGGTGTTTGCACGGAACTTCACATACCCCAGACCTGGCAATGCACAGGGCAATGAGAAAAGGGTACAAGAAAACACCCAAGAACAGTCATAAACAAGGTGAGGAGCTGGTTACTGGCAGGTTCAGGTGCCTGGTGAGGGTCCATGACTGTCGATGCCAAAGGCCACCGCTGTGTGTTGGTGTACATGTGTCCTCAGCAAACTTTTCTGCTTGAACAGCTCAGCTCTCTGATAAAGATAACTTACTTAGAATCCATGCTGTTACTTTCTTTATCTCCAAATAATTTTAAAGTGCACCATTTGAAGATGATACATGTTTTAAATATCAAAGGAATATTTTCAACCCATATCTTTCAATTGGCTGGAGCAACTTTACCTTCTTTGATAGCCTGCATGCAGAATGGTCTCCTTGTTCCAGAAGTTCGATTGTACCGAATAGAGACAGAAACATAAATATTTACTGCCATCTTTTGGGCAGTGTGGGCATGACTCATAAAAGGAAGGGGTCAATCAAATTACTCTGCATCTCCTTCAGCTTTGTCAGCTGATTCTTATTTGACCACCAAATACAACAGTCGGCAAGGAACATCAGTTTTTTGATAGTTATCAGCCCGAGGCTCTACGTGAAGCAAGGTTTCTAAGGAGAGGTGCTTACCTTGATTTGAGCAAGCTGATAGATTTTGGGCAAAAAAGCTAAAAGGCTTTGAGCACATCCACCATTCTCCAGCTTGTGACACAGTGTGTGTTCATTGCTTCAGACTGCTGGGAGCTTTGTGTTTTGCTCTGCTTTAATGCATAATTGGTAGGATTCCTGAAGTCAGACCCCGAGTTTTTCAAGAAATACTATTTCAGTGCTCTTAAATCTGCAAGAATATTACAGTGTCAACATATATTGGTTTATTTTTAAGTGTATATATTTTAGCAGGGTAGGATATGCTGTATCACACACCTCTGACCCTTTCTTCTTACACAGTGTACTGCTCAGTTGAAGTGCTGATTAGATGACCTTTCCTAATTGCAATACAGTATTTTTCATCCACTCGAGGTGTCAGGTTGCATTTTTAACGTCATACTTAATCAAACTTCCAGTCCTGCAGTCCAAGCAGAGACACATTTCCTGCTGTGGTAATAGCCCGTTCCTTGAAACTAGTTTGAATTTAATAGCAGCAAGGTACTTCACTCTTTCCAAAAGGCCATGTCTCCTAGTGGACAGAACCTTCTTTTTTAATGCAATGAGATCAGTTATTAGAGCTTTGTAGAAAGATGAATTTTTTATCTGAGATTCATATGCATTGCTGCTTTGAGTACAATTATCATCTTATCCTTACCATCTGGACCTCCACAATGTGCCACAAGGGAGTGTTAAGAACTTGCTCAATGTAAAACTTGGTTTGTTGTTTTTTGAGGGGGTGGCAGCAAAGATAATCGTCCTTCCGCTCACTGTTGTTCAGCTTGCATTGAGCAAGCAAAATATGACTCTTTGTTCTTGTCTTGTGTTTTTTTGTTTTAGGTGAAACTTCCTTTTCCTGTTGATCAAATCACAGATCTTCCAAGGAATGATTTCCAGATGATGATAAAGATGCACAAGCTAACCTCAGAGCAGCTCGAATTCATCCACGATGTCCGTCGGCGCAGCAAGAACCGGATTGCAGCTCAGCGCTGCCGCAAGAGGAAACTGGACTGTATTCAGAACCTCGAATGTGAAATCCGCAAGTTGGTGAGTTCCGTGCTCTCGCCGCAGCCCAGCTCAGCCCACTGCAGCCTGCAGGGCACTGACAGCAGTTCCAGTCCAGACTTCAGTGGGTTCAGTCAGCTTGTACATTCATAAGCAGAATGTACAGTAGACAGTGCTGCCACATTTTAATATAAGGGAGTGAGGTGACTGGAGTGAGGCCAAGTGGCTGCTCAGAAAATTCCTCTCTCTTTCAGTCATGGTCTGGACACCTCAGGTGTGGTTTTTTGTGCTTCAAGGGAGGTGACACTGACCTCACAAGATGTTTGGGAGGCTTAAATCATCAAGGCTTGTGAAGCCTTCAGATGCTGTGCTGCTCAAGCCCTGGGGGGGAAAAAAGAAAAATCAAAACATTGTTCAGAGTAGTGCTCCACTGATGCAAAACAAACAACACAACAAAGATAAACAAAATAGTGAGCAACTTCTTCCTGCGCTGAGTGTAATGCACAGTGTGTACGGGGTGAGTCAGAGGTTCTGCACAGTCAAAGAGTAGATGGATCCTCATCAGGTTGTCAGAAGAAGCAGGTTCAGTCTTAGCTGCACACGCCTGTCCCTCTGCACTGAGCTGGTGATGGGGAGGAGTTCCCTCCTCTCACTCTCCAGAGCCCCAGGAGCAGCACTCTGAGGGCTGGACTAACAGCAAGGAGTGATTCCGCCTTTAACCTGTAGCCTTCACTTGAAAATTAATTTGGGTTCATTGATTTCATGCAATCCTGTGACATTGCCGTTACTGTCTGCCATAATCAACTGTGGCTAGAGAAAAAAAAATTTTAAGTCCTCTCTCCAGGTCAAACACACATGTCAGAGAAATGAATGAATGAATGGCATATGAGTGGCCTTGTGGGCTTGATCCCTGCTTAATTTGAGGAATCAAAAACCATTTGAGGTGCAGGATTCTTCCCAAAAAAACACTGACCTTCTATTTAGCAAAAAGGACTTGGATATGTGGCAATATGCAGTGAGTGAGCCAAGTAGGGAAGGCACCCCAATGGACGTGTTTGCAAACAGTGAAGGGCTGGTGGGTGAAGTGATGGCTGGAGGCCTTCTTGGGCACAGTGATCACAAAATGATGGAGTCTTTGCTTGTTGGAGAACTAAGGAGGAGGGTCAGCAGAACTGCCACCTTAGACTTCCAGAATGCAGACTTTGGCCTGTTTAGGAGACTGGTTGAGAGAATCCCTAAGGAGGATTCTGAAGGGCAGAGGAGTCCAGGAAGGCTGGACATTCTTCAAGAAGGAGATCTTACAGGCATGGTAGCAGGCTTCCATGTGCCAAAAGATGAGCCACTGGGGAAGACCAGCCTGGATGAACAGAGAATTTTGGCTGGAACTCAAGGAAAAAAATGAGTTTATTATCTTTGGAGGAAGGTGCAGCAACTCAAGAGGACTACAAGGATGTCATGAAGTTATGCAGGGAGAAAATTAGAAGGGTAGAAGTCCAACTAGAACTTAATCTGGCTACTTAATACTGCTGTAAAAGACAATAAAAAATGTTTTTAAAAACAGACCAGCAACAAAAGGAAGGCCAAGGAGAACCTCCATCCTTTACTGAATGCAGGAGAAACATAGCAACAAAGAAGGAGGAAAAGGCTGAGGTGCTTAATGCCTTCTTTGCTTCAGTCTTACTCAGTAGTGAGACCGGTTGTTCTCCAGGGACCCAGCCCCCTGAGCTGGAAGACAGGGACAGGGAGAAGAGTAAACACACAATATGTGATCACTGGAAATTCCTTTGTTATCTTCTGTCCACTTTATGACCAGCAGTTTCCAGTCTCATGAATTACATAAAGGTGCTGTGGTTTAAGGGTTTTTCACTTGGTTGGGTCTCTTTTATGAAAGACCCCTTTTCCCCCTGTAGTTGCTTACTGTAATCACCCATCTTCTTGACACAGATGGTTTCACAGCAGACAGTGAGTGAAATGGTTGTATCCTCAGAGTTTGATAGGTAATTTTTTTTGCCTGCTTTCTCTCACTCATTCATCTACCCACTCACATTCCCTTTTTCCCCTGCAAACTCGCAGCATATTCTCCTCCATAATTCATCATCTCAAGATGTACTTGAGCATCTGTTTATTTTTTTATTATTTTTATGCTTTCTTGATAGATTTATCAATATTTTAGCAGTTCGTTCTTTTCATGTGCACTGCTCTCTTTCGCCTTCACACAGCTGTATGCTGCCAGTGTGGGCTCTGGACCCAGGACAACACTATCAGCTGTCAAAAACCACCCATGGCTGGATTATCTGAGTTGTGGAGCTTTCACACCTCAGATGATGAGACATCTTGGGTTTAGCAGTGTTACTAGGTGAGATACGTGGCTGCGCTGCTTTTGGGGCCAGCTCAGCTCTGGAAATAGTTCTGGTACTCTGCAAAATCTCATCGACTCTCTTGAGCAGTATGCCCACCTGCCTGAGACAGAAGGAGATGCAGCAGAACCATCCTAGTCAGTCTACACTGAGTCAACACCATTTTTTAGAGGTGAAACCTTAGGCTGGGTTCATAAAAATATCTGTATTAGATCAAGCCCAAACCATTAAGCACCAGGACATAAGAAAATGAGCCATGGTGCAGGCCACAGGGCACACTTAGATCCTCTTTTCTGGATAAACTCACTTCTCTCAGTGGTAACAGGGCTCCAGGGGGTGCACCCAGACTAAGTGGCCAACCCACTAGTTCAAAGGCGAACCAAACATTGACAGCTTATCCTCACTTCAGGAATTAACCTCTGTTTTCTTGCTGGTTAGATGGGAAATGGCACTTCTCCATCAAAATGTTTTGTTCAGAGTTCTTTTGCATCATCTGTCAGGCAGCCTTAGTTTATAAAGGGAACAGTTCTGTGGGAATAACTTGTGATTCTATCCTCTTCCAGTTCAAATGTTTTTCTCCAGATGTTTCCCAAACTACAGTCCACACAGACCTTGTGGCGGTCAGATACTTGATGTCTTTGTGACTCCTCCTCTGGCCATATGAAAACAACTGTGACATGTTGGTGTTCTTGGGTACTGCTGTATAGGTGCCCAGAATGAGCAGGCAGTGGATGTCCCTTCCTCAGCCTAAGATGCCTTCTTTCTTTTTCAGGTGTGTGAGAAAGAGAAATTGCTCTCAGAAAGGAACCAGCTGAAAGCAAGCATGGGAGAATTGTTGGACAACTTCTCATGTCTTTCCCAAGAAGTGTGTAGAGACATGCAGAGCCCGGAACAGATCCAAGCTCTCCACCGATACTGCCCCGTTCTCAGACCCATGGATCTACAGCCAGTCACCACCATCAGCCCCGCCCCAGCTGGTGTGGAGCAGAGCCTGGTGACCTCCCAGTGCGTCGGGGAGAGCATGCAGTGCTGCTCGGAGCAAGGCTCAGTGCAACTGGGAGCACCCTGGCTGCCCAACAACATCTCAGAAAATTGTTCCGCTGGCGGGGGGTTGGATGGAGCCGACGCAGGTACTTACCCCGAGAGAGAGCTTCCACCAGAGCAGAGCAGCCAAACGGTCACGGTAGACTTCTGTCAGGAAATGACTGATAAATGTACAACAGATGAACAGCCTAGGAAAGATTACACCTAGTGACTCGTAACCTTAACGTTACACCTGGTCAGGTGTTCTTCAGTCAGCCAGTGGCAGTGTTCATTTGTTGTCTAGAAGAACGTATTTGGTGCACACTACAGTGGTCTTAGCAGCAATACTGTTTTTAAGTATTCCCTCCTCTCTACAAGCAGGAGTTCTCTTCACAATGGTGCTATCCCTTGCTCAGGCGGGGAATGAAGCAGTGGCAACACTGTCTGTTTTTGTATGTTGATTTCAATCTTAACAGGGATGGACATAACACCTCTGAGGACCCAACCGCAGCTTTTTTCTCAGTGGCCCATGTCACAAAACCCTAACTCAGGAATTTCCTCTGAATGTTCAATTTTTCATTGAAGACAGCTTCTTTACACATCAAAGTTTTATAGCTAAACTGTACATATTATATATAATATATATAAAATATATATATCCATATGCAAGAGTCCCTGCATGCCTCAATTTTTCTCATCCTACAAACTGGAAGCTTTCATTTCTATTGTATAAACAAGTTCCAACATTCCTTTTTGTCTTTGATGCTAGAACTAGTTTGGTAACTTGTTACACGATAATTTTTTCCTCAGTTCGCAGTTCAGCAATAGCATTCAATTTGTACTTATTTATAAAATTTTAATGTTGGAAACTTATTTGAGATTTTATTATAGACAATTTTTTTGGCACAGCCATTTTGTGCCACTTGAGCAATGTGGAGTTATTTTATTTTCTTGCAGATACTGTACAGTAATGGTCAACTTTGCCACTTGCACTGAGTTTCTGGTCAAACCTCTTTTCATAAATGAAGTCACGACTTCAGAATAACTTGAGTATATGGTTTTCTTTGCTTTATGGCTTAAAGGAAATAGAAAATTTTTAGCTAATAGACAAACACTCAGGAGCTCATTAAGTAGTAAAAACGGTCTTGCCAAATACTGAATTCACTATACAATTTGTAAAGAGAATCTGCTTGAATTATTTTTATATTTAGACTTCTTTCTGTTTCACAAACCAAGTTTAAGTGCTGTTAATGATGCTTTTGGAGTCTTATAGGGGAAAGTATATTTCACTCTTTAGAGAAAAGTGTATTTGACAACTGGATCAATTCATCATATGTTCCACGAAGTAAAGCAAACAGAGATCACATCGATATACTTGGGGGCTTTTTCTCCAGCCCCGCTCTGCACCCTTTACTCATGGAAGCAACCGCGGCTCCGGCTAGTCCCCAGAGCCTGACCTCAGCTGTCCTCAGACATTACCTGTTCTCCCCACCAGACCCAAGTTGCAGAGGTGGGTCTGGTGAAGTCCGTGACCCTGCCTAGGTAGGTGGAGTTGCAGGATCACACCCCTAGTTGTTGACTTTGGCTTCCTTACAGAAGTCCAGCTAGCACTGTATCCTCTAAGAGCAAAACATACATTTGCCAACACCCGATTTGGTCACTTGCCCACCAAATTCTTGTGTTCCAGGATCCTCTCATCCTGCAGCATGGCCCTCAGCACAAACTGCAGCTAAAAGAATGCTGTCTCAAAGGAGACTACTCAGTGAATTGGCTTAGTTGTAACTGTATTGGACTTGTATCTTAATGTTGACTCATGTTATGATTGTGTGAGACAGCAGCTTTCCAAGCATAACATCTGTATGTACAGTGTAGACAGAAGAACAACCTCCTAATGCTTTTTTAATAACGATTACTATTCTAAGTGTACTGAGTTTTTATTTTGTGGTTCTTTGCCCTACGTGTGCCAGGTTGTGTGGCTTTATCGACGACAACTGTCATGTGCTTTATTGGCTGATATTGTTTGTTCTCGCTGAAAAAAAAAATGACCAGCTGTTCACACCTGTTAAAAAAAAAAAAAGTGTGGGGAAGCAGCTTCTCAGAAGCACTAAGTGATAATGTGGTCTTCTGTGCTAACGTTTACACTAGAGGTGTGCGCTGCTGGTTTTTTGAGGCACTCAAGTAGATCAGCATCTTGAACCCTGGAGGAGGAATCAGCTCCCTCTGTCCACTTTCTTCCATCTTCAGACTGTGCTTATGGACTGTCGCCCACTCGCCACAAAGTCTTGCTTTTATCCTCTTCGTCCAAACTATTGTAGCCAAGCTACTGAGGAGGAAATGCATATAGCATGTGCCATGTTTGTTGAAAATACTTTTTTTCCCCGCATGTACAAAGAAAAACTAGTATATAATGTAGGAGAATATTTATGTTTAAGTATTAATCATTACTGTACAAAATCCTTACCTTTAAATGTTCAAAAATATACAAATGCCATAAACTCCTAGTTCACACGGCTGAAAAAGAGGGAGGAGTTGTCCCTTCCTTTTAAAAGAGCTTAACCTAAAAATATCTGAACCCCCTCCCAGCCGTTCTTTGCAGGTAACTTCACTGAGAAGCTGTTTGGCGGGGGGTGGGATTTGATTTTCCTTTAAATTCGTTGACGTTGCAAAGCAGTTCTGTGCTTCGCAGAGAAGTTTTGTTTCTATGAGACCATGGTGAAAGCTAGAATTTAAAGCTAAATGT
>VZTE01000540.1:211922-225678 GCA_013397775.1 Eulacestoma nigropectus
GGAGGGAAGGGTCAACTGACACAGTATTTTAAAGATGTTTTTCTGTTGCCTTTTTTATTTTTAAGTGACCTCCTATATATATGAATAGATAGAATGTTTTATGAGTATAAAACCAAGTTTTAACTTGCTTCCTGACATGAAGATTTACTCTACTAACAACTCATGTGCAACTGGTACTCTTGACCTCATTCCAACGGTTTAAAAAACCCACCCACACAACCCATTGCGCTGCAGCTCTTAGGTTTGACCTGGCCTCGTACTGGTGCTGGGTCTCTTGATTTCCTCTACCTTGGGAACTGATATTTAAAACCACTGCTCAAATAAGTGTCTCTTCCTCAACCTTTCGCTCATTTCTCTCTTTCCCTCCCCTGCAAGCTTTTCTGGATGTTTGATTTCATTCTTTCCCATTAGAAGTGGCTGATTTTGTGTCATTGCTTCCTATATTTACATGTATCATGGTTTTTCAGTGGGGTTTTTTTGGTGGTGGTGGTGGTTGTTATTTGTTTCTATTTTGTTTTGAGGTTTTTTTTGCTATTTTGAACCATGTGGCTCTCAATGCAGTTACTGGGCTAACGTTAAAGGAAGACACTGGGAGAATTAGTTTCAGACCTGGACGCCAGTTTACATACCCAACCGTTCTTTTCTCACAAAGTCAAACCAAATGACCACAGAATATTGGAAAGAGGAAAAAAAAAAAAATCTGACTGCAAAATTTTAAGAGTTTGGCCAGTGGTCACTGTGATCTTAAGAATCTCTTTGTATTTGTCAAAGAGGATACAAGCAGCATCTGTCCTGCCGGGCGTTGCTTGGCAGTTGCTTGGGAATGGTGTGGTGAGACCCCCATCTCCCCGCTGAGCACTGCACCGCTCCCATGGACGTGTCAGTTCTTGGAGCTCTGTCCAGTCTGTAGCTAGTCCTCCTTTTTCTCTGCCATTGCTATACTTGTATTGCCAGGAAACCTCATTTCATTTAGGCTTGTTATGCTTTGTCAGGTGAGTACTACACTATATAATGTGTTTGTTTCTCTGCGTTCTCTGGGGGTGCCTTGAACACAATTAAAGCTCATTGCAAGCTGATTCTGGAACAAAAAGGTAGTGAAAAAATAAATTTAAAAAAAAAAAAGAGAGAGAGGGAAAACAAAACAGAAAGCAAAATGGAAAACAAGCAAAACAAAAGCAAAAATGTTGGCTGTGTTATCAGGAGATCCCAGTATTTATATCACTGACTTCCTAACGTGATGACTCAGGCGTCAAGAGTTTGATGCTGCAGTATAAAACTATTATTTTATATATTGTACAAGTAATTTATTAAATGTCTTTCTAAGGGTATATGCTGCTTTTAAGATGCACTATATTTTTGGATCTAATCCCTGTATTATTTTTTTTTCCCAAGGAAGTAAAATGTGCTGCAAAAGCAAGCCACAGTGATTAGTATGCTAACTGCTACTTCTCTTTAAAAAGGAGAGTGGGAACAAGATATGTAACTTTGCTAAGTGGATTAACTCCTGCCAGAGAAATTATTAATGCTAGTAGTGTGGTTGTTAATCTGGAATGCAACACTTTGTCAAGTCTGTATCCTAAAGAGTGCTTATGTAGAAGTTAAAATGCCTAGATATATAGTTAACTTTTTTAATATGTAACTTCATGATTGCCTAGTAAATAAAACAAATCTGCATGCTGGAATCACTATACTCCTGTAATAAAATGAAAACTGATCCTCTAGGAGAAAGCACGGTGAAGCGTTGCGATTCCAGAATCAACACCACATCCTCACCTGTGTCTTGTAATCCACTGCTGTGGTGGTGAAGAGAGAGCAAGGGGTGCGTTTGCAGAATAGGAGACCCACAGTGAATTTTGCAGTGAGACAAAGTGATCATTTGCCAGGTTTCCACAGGCTCACATTTTGCTCCACTTCACATCCTCTACCATTGCAACAAGGAGTGCTGCTTCTGCTTTTTTTTTTCTGATCTGAGATGCTTTTGAAGGTGCCTCTGGGTGAATGTTGTAGCCCATGGCTACAGCATTTTAAAAGTCTCTATTTTAGGGCTGCCTTGATAAGTTTTAGCTCAGTATGAGCAGCGGCTTTGCATAAGGAGGAGATCTGCTAAGTATGGAGCAGTTTTATTTTTATCAGAAGTGAGGTGAAACTAAAACTATTAATATAAAGAATTTCTGCTCTCTTTCCTGTTAGAAATTTTCTCAACAGATTTTTACTTCATTTCAGTTTTGTCTCTGCCAACACAGTCCAAGTTAATTTTGCATCCATATATAAGATACGTGTATGTATGTATACATACATCTATAATTTTAGTCAGAGTGTGTGTTTGTGTATTTTCCTGTTTATAATACATATATGTATATTTATAATACTCCCTGGAGTATTTTATGACTCAGGCATCAGGTCTGATGCTGTAGAATACAATATATGTGTATATGCATATGTTCAAATACTGTGTGTATATTTAAAAGATCTATTGTTGGTGGTCTGTAGAATAATTATTCCCTTTACTCTCAAAATTTTAATGGCATTACTTGCAAAGACTAAGTGTACAGTATTTTCCTACACTCCACCAAGATAGCTATTATTTATATCTAAGTCAATTATTGATATGCATTTTAAGGTATTACCAGATAATATTGCCATTTTTGCAAACAAAATCACTTTTTGGCAGGAAGGAATGATAAAAATATCTTTTTATAAGCTCATTACCCCAACCAAACGACTGCTAAAAAGCCAGTTAGATGACTCCTGTGCTTGTACAAACTTAAGTGACTGTGGGCAGAGCCCTTGCCGTAAGTGAAAGTCACTGTGTGGTTCATGCAGTGCCACTGTTGTCCCTTTTGGCTAATTAAGGGCATGCAGAAAGAAACTAGCATCCCAAAATAGAAATGGCAACTGGCAGTGTTTGATTTCATTGATTGTTTAGAAGCAGAGATCGTCCCAGGCTACAAACCCAAACGACTCCCCCCTGTTTTGGTGGGAGCCAAGCAGGGGCTGCAGTCGACGGTGGGCTCATCCCTGCAGCCAGAGGAGCCCACACTCTGGGATGTGGGCAGAGGAGGGAGCAGCTGCCCCGTGCTGGGGGCTGTGCCTGGCACCCCGTGCCCAGGCCGGCGGTACCCTGCATCTCTGATGTACCCAAGAGAAACGTGCATGGTTTCAGTCCTGTTCCCACTACTGTGTTCACTCTGCCTGAAGCTCTCTGGATCCCTCAGACCAGCAGGAATGATACTAAACACTTTGGTGATATTCGGTGCGTGGTTGTTTACTCAAAGTTCCAAGCATCACCTTTGATTTCAAGGGTGGGGATGCCCTAAGAGTTTGTTCCAGAACCAGTTGGTTACAAGTGCACCTCTTCTATATGCCTTACAAACTTCAGAGGCCATATTCAAAACAGGGTTTTATCAGTGTATGCAAGGGGGTGCAACCCCTCTTCTCTTCCTCCCCAGGTCAAACAGTATGGACAGTTTTCACACATATCTACCTGTATAACCCTCTGTACCTCTCATAACTGGTCAATGACTGTAACAGGTTACATCAGGTGTTTTTTCTACATACTTTTTACACAAATTCTATGCGATTAATGTAACTTAATTCAATGCATCATTTTATTGTACTAGTTCTTAAGCTTGTCTTTATTTTTTTTTCTAGGTGACTGTGGTTTCTTGTGATTTTTATTGTATAAATAAATGAGGTGGCTGTTGATGCTTACTCTCTGTTACTAAGAATTTTTACCTTTTTGGAAGAAAGCATTGCTATGAACTAATGAATTTAAAATGTCATTTACTCATTGTAAATACAGTATTGTGCAAAAAAACAAAAATGAAAAAAAACCACCCAACCCTTTTCATTCATTTGAATTGCTAGTGTTAACTGAATTTTGTCTAGACACCATTTCTGTTGATGAAATAAAGACATATCATTATGTATTGTAAATCGTCTCATCTTGACTCTGGAATCGATGTTGCAGGGCTCAGTTAACACACGGGTTGTAGGTGAGATTCAGGAGGGTAGGTTGGATGTGGTTGTTACTGCCAGGTGAATCTCTGGACTGATGAAGAGACTACTCATGTGGTCCCACTGCTAATTCACTAGCATCACTAGCACTCACTTTGATCCAGGGATCCAGTTACCTTTGATCTGCAGGAACAGCCCAGGGTGGTTGCTTTGCAAACATGAAATAAGTTTTTCTGGAAGATCAAATAATCTGTATATATACCCATTCCCCTAGTGCATGACTTAAGGCAATTCTGCTCAGTCTTCGTTTTGGTCTTCTGAAGTGCCAGTGTACTTGTTGGAAGGTAAGGGAAGAGGCGGAGGTTTGTTTCCCCTTTAAGGAAAACCTGAGAGAAACTTAAGAGAGGTTTCTGTAGAAACAAAACATAGCTGAAAAATCTGTCATGTTCCTCTCTGAAAGAGGAAACTTGTGCCATGGACCATTAGCAGAAAAGCCAGAAAGGAAAGAAGAAATTACAACCGCTTTAGATGCTATTACCACAAGCAGGACATGGGGTCTAGCAGGGGGTGTTTGTGCTTTGAGGCTCTCACAACAACCACCTCTCTCCTTGTGTCGGACAGAAGCTGGGACCTTGCTCAACAGCTTGGCAGGAGGAGACCCAGGGAGGGGGAATGGCGTGACCAGTTGTCCTACCCTGGCCCACACACTTGCTGGGCTGATACTCTGTGGAGTGGGGAGGAGGGCAAGCTGCTAGAGGGAGGAGCCCGGGCTTTTTTATCACCAAACGGGAGACCGTAGATCGTGTTCCCTGAGCCACCAACCTTAGGGATGCAAGCTGCATTCTCCTCCATCTGCAGCAGTGAAAGTTGCCTGCACTGTTTCAATCTTAAAATTCTCATGGAAGAAAATCAAAGGTTACTTTCTAGTTATGTTACTCAGTTTTCTGAATCTTCCTGTTGAGCATACATGAGGAAGTCTTCCCACCCCATCAAATCTATCAGAATATGTTGCATCCACCGCGTCTGCACAGCCTGGCAGTACACAAAGTACTTTAGCAAAGCTGTTTCTCCATCCCTCAGTTGTTGCTAGCATTTAATGGCCACCATTTCAAGTATTTACTTTTCTTTTTTTTGCCTAAAAATACTGAACAAATGCACAGTCAAATTGTCAATGAGTTTCTAGTGAGGCAGAATATGAATGTAAGTCATGTGCACTTGAAAAAAACAAAACACTGCAATCTTTATACTTGAGTTATTTTCCAGCAGTCCTGCTTTCTGCTAGCCTTGCCTTAGAGTTGTCAAGTCATGGAGGATTTTTATGCTTAGGGAAAGCTGCATAGCAAAAGAACTTGTCCCAAGCATCACTCCCCGCTGAGCTGATAGCAAATGTGAACTGTGATAAGCTTGACAAATAAAAGCAGCTTAAAGTATGTGGCCAGAAACAGGATCAGGGACAGTCAGAAGAAGGTGCTTTACTTTCCAGGTACTTGAAGTGGAAGAGATGTTTTCTTGGGGTGCTTCCCTGGGCTGCATGCAACACAGAAAGCCAACCCTCCAGAGCTAGGCTGTCCTAGCAAACTGAAATGAGCTCTTTTTGGCTTTGCTTGTCTTTTGGTTCTTCTGTATGAATTAATGAGACTGTGAAGCAAATAAGATTTTTGTGACCATGATGTGATCTTCTCAAACAGCAAAATGAAAAGTAGAGATGTTTTGCACTTAAAGTAAATTGTCTGATATCACTTAGTTTCAATTTTGAATCCAAAGGCATTAGCTATGAGGAGGCTACATTAGCATGGAAAGCCTCTATCAGAGTTTGAGGATTGCATTAGCAAAGGCAGATGAGCAGCAGGTATTCTTCAGCTGCTTTTTTCTTCCTCTCTTTAATTTTCTGTCCTTTCAGATTCCATGAGTGTTTGCTCTGTATTTTTATTCATCGGCTGCCGAAGTCTGGAGAGACAGAAGCCACGTAGCCTTCCAGGTTACTTTCAAATCAAACTATTCCTTTCTTGTCGGTGCCTTGGGTCTTACGCTACCTTGAAGGTCTGTGAATCAGGCTGGTTTCTGATATGAACACCACTAGCATGCACAACAAGTTGTACATCCCAAAACGTTCCCCCAAAGACACAAGGCTGTTTCTGCAGTGGCAGCACACACTGACAAGATCCAGCTCAGTCTACGTGAGAGAAATCTTGAGTCATGGAGCGAGCGACCCATTAACACCAGAAGTCAGAGTACACTACAGCTGGGATTGGCATGAAATGGAGGAATAAAATTTTTGCTTTTCAAAACTGTATTATCAATTTAGCATTATAGCAGTGGGAGAGGGGAACATAGCAACAGAAAATCTGCTTTTTATCTCTCTGCTGAAGGCAGTTTGTGCTCAATCCTTTAGTTTATTTCTTCTCTTTACAATGTCCTTACTTTTTCATGATGGATGATAGTTCTAGGAGCATGCTCTGAAAGATAACAAGAGAAAGAAAGCATGAAACTAAATTGGCTTAAAGGAGAAAAACAAATGCTATTATAGTAATTAACCCCAACACATACACAGTTAAGGGAATCTGGTGTTTAGCTGACAACATACTTGCCTTGTAGGGCTTTGGTCAATGCTAAAGGGAGGGTGGGAAGAGGGAAAACACCTTGCTTTTAAACCAAAATAAACACATGAATGCATTAGTGTGACCAGCAGGTTGAGGGAGGTGATTCTCCTTCTCTACTCGGATCAGGAGTAGAGTAGCTCAGGAGACATCACATGGAGTGTTGCATACAGCTCTGGGACCCCAATATAAAAATGTCATTGGAGATCCTGGAGAAAGTCCAGAGGGCCAAGAAGATGGTCAGAGGGGCTGGGACACCTGTCCTATAAAGACAGGCTGAGTTGGGGTTGTTCAGCCTGGAGAAGAGAAGGCTTCAGGGAGACTTTATAGCACCTCCCAGTACCTAAAGAGGGCTTACAACAGAGCTGTAAAGGGACTGGTAGCAAGGACATGTAGTGATAGGACAAAGGGTAATGGCTTCAAACTGAAAGAGAGTAGGTTTAGATTAGGTATTAGGAAGAAATTCTTTACTGTGAGGGTGGTGAGGCACTGGAACAGGTTGCCCTGAGCAGTTGTGGATGCGCCATCTCTGGAACTGTTCAAGGCCAAGTTGGATGGGGCTTTGAGTGACCTGGTCTAGTGGAAGGTGTCCCTGCCCATGGGGGTGGAGGTTGAAACTAGATGATCTTCAAGGTCCTTTTAAACCCAAACCATTCTGATTCTAAAATTCTGTGTTTTAGTAATTTGTTTGAAATCAGTGAACCCATCCTAGAGCTCTTCCTGTGTCTAGTAAAGGGGTTTGTATACTTTTGAATTCTTTAAAACCTTACAAAGATGGACTCAATTAACAAGTTCCACTTTCTAAAATCCAGCTTATTTGTTTGTTGCTGCACAAATCCTGAGAGGGGTTAATTAGTGTTCAGCTGCTGCTGACACCCAAAGTTTATCTCTGTTTGTGCAAGTGGTGAATGGTTACCTTTGGGTGGCCAAGTGGCTTTTGCAGAATAATTGGTGCACCTGCTGTCATCACCACAAGTTTCTTCTGAGTGCTCCAGGGCAGAATAAAATACAAGTACTGTGGGATTTATTTATTTTTTAAAGAGGTGTTTACACTGAAAAACTGTACAAAACCAGCAGTAGTTACCAGCAGGTGTAATTGTGGATACCTTTAAGGATTCTCAAAAATCACAGAGGAAAACAAGAGTTTTGCCAGTCCCTTACCCCACCTGTAGATTTTCCTGGTGGAGCTCAGCTGTATAAATAACTCTTTTGTGGTTATCAGGTTTGTTATTTCAATGTACATTCACTCTTATCAAGCTGTCGCAGCCCCAGAAGCAAGAGCATGTGAACAGCTAGTAAATGAGTGGGTATTTATTCCTTACATGTTGTTGAAAGTTTGAGTAAACATGCCCTGTTCTGAAGAAGATGGCAAGCACTCATGCTGAACAGCAGCTTTCTCTTCCCTATCCTGCTCACTGTGAAGTGTTTTCCCAGTGGGTAAGAGGCTCAAAGCTGAATGGAGATTTGAGAAGCAGGAAAAAAATTGAACAGCATAGAGGAATAAAAGAGCAGTGCAATGAGGGAAACCAAACCTAGTGAATTGTAAAATTTCCCCAACTTTGAGAGAACCAGGATTTCAGCCCCAGAGGTTTCCTTTTCTGCAAACAAATAAAATCAGCAGCCCTATCTCAGACCTATTCTGCAATCTGAGAGTATGTGTCACCACCTGCTCCATTGTCAATTTTATCCCCTTCACTCACCAAGAGAAGGGAGCCTGGCTTTTAAAGATACATTGGTTGCTTTGTAGTCAAAAATACAGACTTAGAAAAATGTCACTGTGAAAGCACAGGGAGCTCTGGAAGAGAGGATGGGGAAGATGCAGCACTTCTTGAAAAACAAAAATCTAAGTTTTTAAACTTGAAAAACAAAAATTTAGGAGTGCCTAAAATGCCTAGCTCTTCACGAAAATCTTGATCAAGTAATTTTGGTTGCTAAGAACATTATACACCTTCTAATGATTTCCAGTTTTGTCTTGTGATTTAGGAACTTATCATGGCTTCATGAAGAAACACAACCATTAGATAATGTCAAGCCCCCCATCTTCTTGGAATACCCTTGGGTACTCTAGCAAAAGCACTAGCACTGCAGTTCTCTTAATACAGATTTAGGCATGGGTTGCAAATGTGGTAATTAGTTCCAAGTCATCTGAAAGTTGGTGCCTTTGTGAAGAGGCTTGCCAATCTAGTGTAAATATTCCCAATCCCACTTAGCCAAATTAAAACTTCTAGGTTTTAGAGTACACCATAGAATTCTTTAGAAAATTATCATATGAATAAACACCAAAAAGAACTGATGCTTGACATGCTCAGGTAGCATGCAACTGGAATTCTCTGCTTTAGAAAGGCAGGAAACACGGCTAGGCAGGAAACACGACTTCAAATGCAGCTAGCAATGAAATACCAGACAGCCTCCAGCTTCTTGTAGAAATGCTTGCATTCAGCTGTTGAATAGGGATGACATTTGTGACACTCTGAAGATGGAACCTCAGGCTGTGGATGTCTCAGCTGAGCTTTCTGTTCATTCTGCCATCGTTCTCTGGTTTGCAGAAAATGGGTGAGGAGGAAGACTGCTTGATTCTGGCACACGGTGCCTTTGGAAGTAAAGCTGCCGTCTTCTCTAATTGTTCATTTGGAGTGCTCAGATCTGTTTTTCATGCCCCCAGAGATAAGAAGAGAGTTATTCGATGGTCCTAATGGCTTCACACAGCCTTGCATCCAGAGGCTGTGAGACAACAGCCCTCAGTGCAAAGCTCCAAGAGCCAGGTGCCTATTCTGGGCTGTAATTCCTGGCCCTGCCTATTTTCAAGAGAGCACAGGTTGTATCTGTACTTGTCATACACTGGCCTTTGACTGCATCAGTCGATTAATCTTATCAGGCTTAAGCATGTATTATCCACTAGTCAAGACCCTGACTGGTGCAAATTATGAGGGGTTTTTTCCCATAGTATCATTCACGTGCAGAGTCCTATTGACAGCAGCATAATTCCTACACACCTATGCGGATCCAGCTCCCATCTGTCAGTTATGATTGTGGATATATGAAATTCAGTGAAGCTCATTTCACCCAGTTGTGTGTGAAAAGCTGCCATTTAAGGCCTGCTTTGCCTAATGGAGTCTGGCAGCCTGGGACCATGCAGATGATGCCCTCTTGCTCCATGGCTATATCTCCCCTTAAATAAAAGTTAAAATGTGGTGAGAGATGCAAACCTTAGGGCAGAACTATGTGTGTACCCACCATACCTCATAGAAGATATCGTATCTTCTCTAAAATGTATCTTCTAAGTGAGCCTTGGAAATTATTAACGTGGAGACAGTTATCAGTGAAAAAAATTGTTTTCTGTCACTTCAAAGCTTGCTGACTGTGGTCCTCAGGACCAAGGTTTTGGAGATAGTCTGACTTCAGCTGTACACAGTTGCTGGATTCCCCTGTCAGTGTAGAGTTTTGTAACATTTTATTGAGATTAGCTCATCCATACAGTCAGGAATGCTCTTGTCACTGTGTTTAGGTGGAACGAAATCAGTTGGAAATAACTCTCATGTCATGCATTGACTCCATCTTTGCCTTGCTAAGTGCTCGAAGGTCCAGTTTTTGTGGTCTGTCCTCAGAATCTAATAAACCTAAAGCTTGACCAGTAGTGGCTCAAAAAAGGTTTTTTTTTTCCCAATAGATCTTTAGCCAAAAAGTTTTTTAGGTTTTCTGTCTCTCTCACTTTGGCTTCCTGGACTGAATAATTATTAACTTTGGACAATGCAGCATGAAAGAAACAGAATAGAACATGAAGAATGAGTGGTTTGGGTGTAAAACTAAACAGCTGCAATGGAAATATTGTGTCAGGGGTTTATGCTGCAGTTGGATGTGAAATGACGAAATGGCTCTTCATCTCCACCAATTCCAGATGAGGAAGTTTTAAATAGCCTTCTAGTTTGCATTGTGGCCAAACATAGTTGGTCTATATAAAACCTACCAGTGGGAAGAGCATTTCTTCTTTTTTATATATAGTCTGGTTTGAACTGAAGTCTGAAAAAGTTGAGGAATCCTAATAGCCAAACATGCATTTTGTACTCAATATCCTACTGTGCTGTTTCATAAGGGATATCAGTGAAGAATTAAATGCATTCTCTCTTAAGGGTCCAAAGTAACTTTTCCTCCAAAGAGGAAAAGTTCCTAAGAAGAACTTCCTGTTCTCTTTGAGAGATGCAGTTTTGTACTTACGAAAAAAATCCCATGATATGACCTGGCCAATTATTGTCCACCACCTGATCTTCATAGTTTGATCCAGAGGGTGCAATACATTACAAGTGGTAACTTTTAAAACATTTATTTGTGCCTAACTGTGGATGCTGAAGGCTTGGTCGCTGAGAGATTTTCCAGGTTCCTGCCAGCGTCCGTGTGAAAGTCCTTACACGGACGCTGGCAGAAACCTGGAAAATCTCTCAGCGACCGAGCCTTCAGCATCCACACCTAACAATTATTATTTACTCATTAGAGATTCAGTTTTGGTGTGGAAATGGCGGTGATAATACTGGTCAGGAAAAAGCTCATCACTGGTTGAAGGTCAAGCATCCATAAACTGTACCATTAGACTTGCTCAGTACTTTCAGTGTCCTGACTCACAGAGCGCAGTTGACTTGTCTGAAGACACTTGCAGTATCAGATGGATTGATTTTGTGCAGCTTTGAGGTTTTCTTTCAGCTATGGTGTTTGTGAGCAGCTGCAGTTGTCCTGCTGTCTTAGCACAGAACATGGGTAGGCATGTGGTTGGAGGTTGCTAGAATCGTTACTGAGCTACAGAAAGTGGTATTTTCGATATTGAGTTGATACTCATCTCTCATTGAACCTAATACAAAAAATGCTACAGACAAATTCTGGCAGAATGATGTGGATGAAGAGAAAAAGAAAAAACTTGAACCAGTATGGAACTAAAGATGACAGTTTGGGAAAATTACCAAAGAAAATTGAAGAACAGCATCAATTCTGCTGTTAGGCTACCCATCTTAGATTAGTAAGATCCAGCTTAGAACAGATTCTATTTTGGCTGTTTAGAGTTTGTTTGTGCATGTGGATTCACTGTTATATTAAAAAGTGCCTGTGCTTTCTCTGCATTACTATTTCAAGTCAGTGTTAATCAGGGACGGCAGTAGATAATGTTTCTGTATGCTTCATTTGGAATTTTTAAATATAATTACTTTTAAGTACTTATTTTTTTAAAAAAATACGATCAATAAATTTTGAACGCTTTTATCACATAGATAAATCTAATAATACACATTTTTCTTTTATCTAAACATCACCTCTCCTATGAGGAAAGGCTGAGAGAATTGGGGTTGTTCAGCCTGGAGAAGAGAAGGCTCCAGGGTGACCTAATAGTGGCCTTCCAATAAATAAAAGAGAGCCTACAAGAGAGCTGTAGAGGGACTTTTTGCAAGGGCCTGTAGTGATAGGACAAGGAGGAATGGCTTTAAAATGAAAGAGTACATTTAGCAGGAAGAAATTGTTTACTGTGAGGGTGGTGAGGCACTGAAACAGGTTGCCAAGAGAAGTTGTGATTACCTCTTCCCTGGCAGTGCTCAAGGCCAGGCTTGATGGGGCTTTGGGCAACCTGGTCTAGTGGAAGGTGTCCCTTGACAGGGTGGGGGTTGGAATTAGATGATCTTTAAGATTCCTTCCAACCCAAATCATTCTATGATTCTACTATTAGTATATGATGATTGTCTTCTGGAAATCAAGTTAAAACAAATCAAACAAATGCTGAGTGCCTTTGACTAAATTAAATAGTTAATATAGGAATTGGGGAATACAGACTGGAAGAGTATTCAAGTTTTAATGGTTCCACGTATTTATGATGCACTAGCATATTTGTTTATTGAAATCAGTATCCATAAAATGCTGCAGCGGTGCCAGAGTAAAGTGCATTTGCCAAAATCTTGACTCAATTGTATTAAGAAGTACATGTACTTTTAAATATTGTGTGCTGTAAGCAGGAAGCACCAGGTAGCATACCTACATCAGTCACATCTTAAAATGCTAGCACAAGTCCTATATGCAATGATCTCCAAAGACAACATACTGGAACAGTGTTACTTTCGAGAGTAATGACATTGTTTTGCAAACTGACTGTATTTCTCTGAAGATATCCCCTGGAAGATAGAGTCATTGTCATTACACAGGAAAAGCTGCCAAGCAGCTTCTGTGAGTTCGCAACAGGGTGTTACTGAAATTCTGTCTTGCTTTAAATAACTTTCTGCACTTCGCCTTTTTAAAGAGCCTTCTATCTGAGTATCAAAACCCAGCAGATAAACAGATTAGGCTCTAAGCCCCCTCCCTGTATTAGAAAGATTGGAGTGGAAAGTGGTTAAATTGCACCTAAGTGACAATTTAACATGGTTTATGCTGACTGGCTTACTGTAGGTACTGTAAGCCCATGAAAACTGGAACCCACAAACAGTTTTTGGATGAGCAATATAACAGTGCCTTGTGTTTCTTACCACAAAATATTTGAAGTTGGTTGGTTGGTTGTTTTTGTTTGTTTTGTATATAAGAAAAAAAGGTGGGGGGGGTGTTTAGGAAGAGCAAAGAAAAAAAATTGAACAGAATCTATGACTGTGAGCTTTGTGCGGAGTAATCTTGTTTATTACATGCCCTATAAAAAAGTATTTATGTGCTTGCCACTGCAAGCGATTGTAAAGGAGCCTCTATGCTCTCAAAGAACAAAACCTGTGATCTGAGGCAACCAGAATTCAAATCACTTTTAAGAAAACCTTGTTGATTCTTAAGTGCAACTATTGTATCTTACCAACATTATGACTGTAAGCAAGCCTAGAGTACATGGCCAAAGAAAAGGAAGAGCTGCTGAAAAAGCAATTCTGTAGTTGTTGGCTCTGGCATTGCAATTATTTGGTGGGGGTTTTTTTAACGTAGATCTTTTGATTTATTCATTGAACAATTATTCAACTTGGAGGTCACCTCTGGGACAAACCTCCAGAAACTGGGAGAAGTTGTGTCATTGAACTCAATGCATTCAAGGCTTCTTTTTCTTACAGTGGCTGAAGCTGAAGAAGTTTTCCCTGGGACAATCCTCGTCGAGTTGATTGGGATGATGTAGTGAGTATAAAGAAGCTGAGATTCGGTGACTTAGAGCTCCTCGGGACTCAGTAATTCCCTGGTGTTCCTGCTTTCACTGCAGAAGGAGGCCGAGCATTTGG
>VZTE01000540.1:226443-236997 GCA_013397775.1 Eulacestoma nigropectus
GCTGGGGTCCTCCTCGGAGGGGCCCGCCGGCCACGGCGGCTGCCCGCAGAGGCTCTTCTGGATCTTCTTGATGCCCAGGTGGGCGATTTCGAGGATGTTGAGGAACAGGGAGACGGCGGCGATGCTGTTCATGAAAACCATGAAGATGGTCTTCTCTGTGGGTCGGGACACAAAACAATCCACTGTGTTAGGGCAAGGGGGCCGAGTGCATTTGTAAAGGGGAGACATGTGAAGCCCGTATAAAAGATACTGACCTATCATAAAGCCCACTTCGACCACCGACCGGGTCAGGATATGTAAGACGTAGGTGCGCAGCAGAGACCCTCTCAGGGGTGCCTTATTCACTTTCTTCTGTTCCTCCAGCTTACGCAGTTCTCTCTCCACTCTCCTGTGTTCCTCGAGCATGGGCTCCAGGTCCTCGAGCTGAGCCCGCAGGTCAGCTTTTCTGTTCTGTCGCTCTTTCTCGAGTGCCCTTAACCTGTAGAGCGCGTGGCCCATGTACACTAAGGATGGGGAGGAGACAAATATGATCTGCAGTACCCAGTATCTGATCAAAGAGATGGGGAAGGCTTTGTCGTAACAGATATTGTTGCAGCCAGGTTGCTCTGTGTTGCAGATGAACTCGGACTGCTCATCATCCCAGACATCTTCAGCAGCCACTCCCAGCACCAGCATCCGGAATATGAACAGGATTGTGAGCCAGATTTTGCCAACTATGGTGGAGTGGATGTGCACTTCTTCAAGGATGCTGCCCAACAAGTTCCAGTCCCCCATGGTCAGAAGGTCATTTCTGGGAAAAAAAAAAGAAGTTATTTTCATGCAATGATGGAATTTTTTTTTTTTTTTTGAAATGGCCATTTTTAGTTTCGTTCGTTTGGTTTTTTTTAATTTTAATAAATGTCTTTCAGATACATTCTGGTAGCTGGAGACCTCTTTGAAGTTCATCATTATTTTCTACTTTCTGGGTCTTTAAATGAATTCAAACTTCATGATTAGTGGTCAAAGATGCAAATGTGAGATTATTTTAAGATTAAGAGAGACTAATTGCAGCTGTAAGACACAGTACTTCTTAACTGCCCATAGTTTTGTATTATTTTCTTCCCACTAGAAATGAAGATGACTTTTTTCCCACTTTGCAAATCCTTTGTCAACTACAGTTTAATTCTACACCCACTCCATTCCACATTGACTATGGATTTGCCATAGTTTTGCCATAATAGATAATGTTCTTGGCTTTAATTTGTTGGATAAAGTTTTGAGAAGTGTCCTATAACTGTGACTGAAAAAAAGTTTCATTTTTACCCCAAGGTAGTAGCAATATTAGCGTCATCCATCCAATATTTTCCCATCTACCCGGGTAACAATGCACAAGTTTCTCTCTTGGCTTCCTAAAACTACAAATACGTAGCTGATTTACACATAACTTTACATTTGCTGTCTCAGTTCTAGGATAATATCAATAAACTGAGTGCTCCTAGGGTTAATACCTTTATTTTTATGCATCAAGTTTTACTGGACCACCAAGATTTCATCTTAGTTATAAATTTTAACATATGAGATAAAGGAATCAGGGATTACATTATGGAGCAATGTGGAGGTTTTTAACAGTGAGTGTGTGAAAATCTTTTTAACTACCTCTTGCCCAGAAACTGCTTGATTCACAAGCAAATTGGTCTATGTTCTGCTACCAGATGCTTAATTTACAAGCTGCTTCTTTTGAAACTATTTTGGAGCTTCAGGTAATGTGGGGAATTGAAATGTAAAATATTTGACTGTTTATTTGTAAATGAACTGCATGTTTGGTGTTGTGTCCCTGGAATGTTTTCTACTAATATGGCAATAAATTATTGAAAGCAACTGGGATCATATCTACCTTACGGTTCACAGTTGAATTTTTTTATGCTACAATACTTTGAAAAAGTCCCAAATTCCACTAAACCACAACCTTTAGTAAAGTGCAATTTCTAAGCTTTTTTTTTTGAAAGTGGCTGGTTGATGGGCCTAAAATCTTGTATATATTTAAATGATAGCATAGCTGGGTGATATCACTATTATTAATATGGCTTGGTTCATGACATGATCCCATGTAGTTCAGTTCTGATTCAAGGCTGTATTTATCCACACTGCAAGTAGTTGTAACCAGCAGTGAAGTCATTCTCAGCATAGGCATCCTACAGACTTTATTATTACATTTCTGGGACTGTTTTTTTTTTCTGCAAATTTGAATTTTCACACATGAAACTGGCTAAGGAAACATATCGAGTAAAGCAATTTCTTAGGTGCTGTTAGGCACCCGGAATATCTTGTTTCCCCACTCCTTCCCTCCCACGCATATCATTGCAATGAGACACATGAGCAAAACAAAAAGTCAGCAATAATTATTGTAGTCCAATGCCACAGTCAAGCAAAGGAGCTTTACATATATTCGCTGCCTTGCAAATGGCTGATCCCTCACTGAAATTGATAGACTCGGCAAAAAAACCCAACCAAACAACAAAACCCCAAGTGTGATGCTACAATGTAAATTCAGGAATAAAAGGGAAAAGGAAATATGCTTTAATCCCAAAGATGAAATGCTAGCATTCCTCTAGCAGTAGGAATTGCCATTGTCTGTTCTGGAACAGAAAGGGGATGTAACTATTTGGGGCAAGAGAGGTGTATAAACAGATCACTCTGGCTCTATAGAGTTTTGTTTCTTAAGCTGTTTCTGCCAGTATTTAAATAACTCTGTCCTCACCTTTGCATTGTAAAAGCCAACAGATGAGAGTAATGTAACTGTAGGAATGGTATAATTCACCCTCTAAGAGACCTTTGATACCAGGACACTTGCCCTCAGCTCTGCACTGGTAGAACTGCAGCATAAATATTGACACAGTGAACGTTGTGTATAAAACAAAGAAGTTCATTTAGAGCCACAAAAGCCAGAGTTTCTAAGAAATCAGCCCAAACTATTTCACAACCTTGTCATAGCAATGTGCTTCTAAATTTCCCCTTTTTTTTTCCCTTCCCTGGTCTTAACTGAGTACTGTGTAACAGAGTAATTTCAGTTTACTGTAAGAGAGTAATCTCAAATAGCAATGATATTATTTCCAGTTAACTAGTAGACTAGAAATTCTAGTAGTACAGCCTATTTATATTACTAGTGTTGTAGACTAGAAATATACCATTTTTAGTATAGAAAGTACATGCCTGAGATGTTTCTCATTATACCATCTGACTACCTTTGTGTCTGCCCAAGTATTTTTATATGGTTATTTCAAACAAGAAAAATTCATGCATGTAATCAGTTAGAAACAGATGGAAATCCACCATTTCTCTTGGAGGAGGTTCCTTTATTTTTTGATCTCGTTGCTTCTTTAAAATTCATCTGGTCATTTCTCACTATTCAAATCACTTCTATATTACATTCGTGCCAGATTTTCATCAGTTGAAGTATGAAAAAGCAGCATTAAACTTTAAATTTCTTGTCAGAGGAAATTAAATGTTAAGATGCAAATACTCATGGATTTAATTTGCATTGCTTCAAGTCTGACAGGCACCTGCCTGCTCCATACTGCCCTAGGAAGAATTATTTTTCTGCCACCTACCTTAGGAGAAAGCCCTTGGTTAGTCTCTTAGAGCACTGCAGAAGGAGCATGCAGAACTGCTTGTTGTTATTTCTCAGAGACCTCTCTTTGAGAGTGCTAGGACATCTCTTCTTTTTTTTCTTTTTTTTCTTTTCCCCAAGAGCCAAAGCATAGATGTGGTCCACTGAACTGGCTTCTCGGTTCTATGGAGCTAGATGCCAAGATCACTCTGTCTAAACTATTCATGCACGGTTTAAAAATCATCAGATGATAGGATGGTGCCTCTAGGCAAAACTATCATGCAATTATTTTAGTCAGTGGCATCTAACAAAGCCATTCCCCCAAGGCTCAATCTGTAGAGCAGCAGTTTGTAAAGTCCCTATGCCTTGTTTTAGGCAGTTCTTCAAACTTGACACCTCCACCCAGCTCCTAAATGAAATTTTATTTTGTGAAATGGCTAAATAGGTAGCCATTTTTGTACTTTACAGTACAATTGAGTCTTACATTTTCTTTACATTCCATTAGTTTAGCTTTGAATCAATGCTCGAGGATCGATCGGTCATGTCCGATTTCATCCTCTGTTGCCTGGTGAGTTAATTTAGGATGTGTTAGACTGAGCCTTTGAAAATGGAGGCCACCGGAGCTGAGACTCGAGTCTTGAGTTAGAAACACAGGCTTTCAGCACAGTAGCCCTTCATCAGCTGGGTTGAAGAGCCACCCCCAAGACCATTCAGGACTGGTATCTGTGAGAGACAAGGTTTAAAAAAGGAAGGTGAGCTGTCAAAAAGGGATTTTGTGAAAAATCGGAGCTACCAGAGCTGAGTTGCTGATACTAAGGCCTTCTACTGCCTAGTCCTGCCCAGGCCCAGGCCTAAATTTTATAGAAATTCCAAATATTCATTTTTTCCTCTCTTGTTGTGGAACTTGTGGACCTTTTCTTCCATTTTATAAAGCACACGAATGATTTCTATTTCAGACTGTTCTCCCTAAAGATATTCCCACTAACCAGTGGCCAGTTCTCAAATGACAGTAGCCCCACCCCTTCTTTGGAATTATCTCTGATTTATGTACCACTGCATCCTTCTTTCTCGCACAAGCTGTACGTGTCTCCCTGAAAGTCCTGTTTGAATATGCCTTCAGAGCCCTGCCCTACGGCAGGTGAGGTGGCTACAGCACCTTTCCTCTAGCCTCAGCCTAACACAGCAGATGTATGGTTTATGCAAATATTACAAACGCTTTAGGGGAGGTAGGGTTACGTTTTTCACTCCTGAGAAATGCGTTAACATTCATCCAAACCACCCAGACCTCCACAGGCCTTTCTCATCCATATACTCTCACGTACCTGTCATTGCCATTTTATTTTCATGTCTCTTCTTTCCAAATTTGGTCAGCAAATCCCTAAGGCTTTTCCTTGCTGCTTCAGCTGTCTCAGACCTTCGACTCAGGCCTGGGTCCTCTGTCCTGCCTCATCAGATGCTGTTGACCTGACATCTCCAGCAGCTTCCACAGTGCCCAGGTGTTTCTCGGGAGCACTCTCTTCACCTCTGCTGGCTGTGAAAACTTGAGAAATAGGCAAGAGCTGCAGCACTATGTCGTGTCCATCCTGTTGGAGAATGAGCTCTGTTGTTGACTGCAGAAGCAGCTTGTTCTGGGCCCAGCACATTTCTGTCCCATTCCATCTGCCCCTTGGCAGGTCCAGAACCACAGGCTGCCTACCTCACTCTGCCCTCAGAGCAACCTGGTTTACGGTTTTGGTTTTCTCAGGGGACAGGGCGGGTGACAGTGGGCTGTTCAGGGACAATTTGTTTCATTTCTGCTTTAGCAGCAGAATAATTAATGTTGTTAAAGGACTGCTCATACAAGCTTGTTAATGGACCATATAATTGATTGTGCATGAAAGGGAAGCAGGGTGGGGGCACAGGGATGGTGGTGTTTGCATTTGGAGAGAAGCGAGAATCTGTGGTGCCTCAGGACACTCCCTTGCTATAAGCACCTACCATAGATGGAATCAGCTTGCAGTGTGAATGACAGCAGGCTGTGTGTGGATGTGTTGGAAGGCCAGTGGTGACTGGAATAGGTAACTGTGAGAAGCAGCACAGTGGGAACCAGCACATCTTCATGCCTGACCTACCTCGACCAAGAGTGACATCCCTGCTTGGAAGCAGAGATCCAAGGAACATAGTGCTGGGGCAGGAGCTGATCACAACCAAGGAGGGTGAAAAGTCTAGTTCTGGTGGTTATTCAATAAACCCAGTATCCAAATCCAGTACGGGGCATTTACTCTGTCTTGTGTGTGACAGCAGGATTCTTTCTGCCTCTGGGATGGGGCAACCCCAGATGCACGGACAGAGTGGGGAATGAGATGCTGGAAACCAGTGTCATGGAAAGGGACTTGCCACTCCTGGTCAATGGCAAGTTGAACATGAGTCAGCAGCGCCCTGGCAGCCAGGAGGGCCAACCCTGTCCTGGGGGGCATCAGGCACAGCATCACCAGCCTGGCAAGGGAGGGGATTGTCCCATTCTGCTCTGCACTGGGGCAGCCTCACGTGAAGTCCTGGGGGCAGTTTTGGGCACCATGGTATAAGAAATACATTAAGCTATTAAAGTGTCCAAAGGAGGGCAACGAAGATGGTGAAGGGCCTTGAGGGGAAGCTGAGGTCATTTGGTCTGTTCAGCCTGGTGGAGACTGAGGGGAGGCCTCACTGCAGTCTACAACTTCGTGAAGAGGAGGGGCAGACACTGATCTCTTCTCTGCAGTGCCCAGTAACAGGATGCAAAGAAATGGCCTGAAGTTGTGTCAGGGAAGGTTTAGGTTGGGTATTAGAAAAAGGTTCTTCATTCAGAAGGTGGTTGAGCACTGGAACAGACTCCCCAGGGAAGTGGTCACAGCACCAAGCCTGACAGAGTTCAAGAGGCATTTGGACAACACTCTCAGGCAGATGGTTGAATTCTTGGGGCTGTCCTGTGTAGGACCCTTCCAACTCGGGATATTCTATGATTCTAAATTAGAAGTGCCAGCTAATACAAAGTAAGTTCTTCAAATATTAGGTCCAAATACATTTTTTATAGCATTGCAGCTTTTGATATTCTTGTCAGGGACTCACACATTTGAAAAACAGAAAAGGATAGATGTGGGAACTAATAGTAATCTTCTTGTAACACAGACAGCGGCATTTCCTTGTACTAATACTTGACAATTCTGACATCACAAGAAGCTAACAGTACAGGGTCAAAACCACTTCAAAGTGCAGATGCCTTCTGCTGTCTCACCAAACCCATCACAAAACTCTGAAGCCAATGGATGTAAACAGTGAGCTGGAGAACAGGCTGCAGCCAAAGCAATTCAAGTATGAGCACAATGAAATGAGATGAGACTACAGAATTTTAACTTTAGCCTAAACCACTGACCTGGTACAGTGTACTCTCACTGTCTAGAAACCCTCTGGCTTATTAAAAAAGTCACTTCACTTGAACTTGTTTTTCCATTTTACTACAGATAATTATTACCATTAATACTGGTGCAAACTTGCTCCTTCTGGAGCAAGTTACCTTTCACAGGAACCAGCCAGCCACCCCTGAAACTTTATCCATCTTTCCTAGCAAAGCCAATTCCACTCCTGAAACGCCTCGACTGATTTCATACAGTCTTCTAAGAAATCCTTCAGCCTGTTCCTCAGCATGCTTTATTACCGCTGCCCCCCTTCATGAAGACAAATTACTAAAGATTATTCTGCATCTGGTTTTAGAGTGAATACAATTAAAGGAAAGCCTTAATGGACATAGCTGTGTTGCTGGATTGACATCTAAGAGAAGTGCCCTGAGTTAAGACAACTGTTTTATGTACACCTTTAGCTGCCAACAGACTTTGCCTTAGAGAGAATCCCTCAAAATTCAATGCCCAATGCTCTATTTCACTATCATGCACATCTCCATAAACCCCGCTCTCTGAAAAATTTTAGAATACTCACATCCATTAAACAGAATCCTGTAAAAATATTTGTGTTGGATAGAAGTAGACCTATTCCTCAGTAGCAAGTTGGAGTAAGACCCTCCAAGGGCCACCAGCTACACTCTTCCAGTGAAAGGTCTTGGACATGAAAAGGTCTTTCTCCTTTGTAATATTCCACTCAACACTAACCCTATGTTTCCAGAAAAAAGATTAAAGTTGTAGGTCCTGATTCATAAGTGGCTTAAGGGTTTTACGTAGTTTGTGAAATTCTCCAATTTCTAGTCACATCCACTAAGAAATAAGCAGTATGTACTCAGAGCAGTAATTACAGCAGAGCAGCAACCGACAACTTCCATGTTTATTGGCCAGAACATCAACATAGCTACTCACTTACACAAACTAACGGAAGTAAATTTTAATGCTGCTTCACAGCATGTGTAGTTGTCAAACCATGAACCAACAGTTCTAGAAAATATTTTGATTTACCTGAGGTTTCACAAAGAAGACTGTAGAATTACATACAGTACATTTGGCATATATGTATCAAAATTCTTGTTGGAGAAATAAATTACAAACAATGGTACAAAACCACTCAAAGCCAACCTTTGTTCAACAAGAACATGTGTGTGAGTTTTACAGTTTTATTTTTTGTATTGCTCTTACAGTAAGCAAACTAGTTTATACAAAATAAACCTGTAGTTTTATATAGTTAAAAAAATCATCTTTGGCTAAACAAAGCTCCTCCTATTTTTATACATATATTTATATATATACAAACATCAGATATTTTACATGACCATGTAGGAACCTGTACACATAGATACAATAGAGAGAACATTAACCAAGATTCACACTTTACAAAAAAGGAATCCAAAGTCAGATTTAAAACAGTCAAACCCTGCCTCCCATCACCTATACAGATATGAAAGTAAGTAAACACAGATAAGGAATAAACAACTTTGTAATAAAATACTGCCTGCCTTTTTTGACGCAGAGAGGAAGCACTGAAGTGGAGAGGAGTGACTTTCCTCAGTGCCCTCAGTACTGTACACATGTTGATCTTATAAGGATATGGTTAAAAGAATACTCTTAGTAGAGTCTGACTTTTGCACGAACATGAACACTTCTCTGCAAACTGACTATTCTGAAAACAGTTTCAGTTACATATAAATCTCCAACAAATTAACAATTGTCACAAATGTTTGTTAAGAACAAGCACAAGTTGGTGCACAAATCCCCCACTGGAATCACCAGGCACTGCCAGCATAGCACTGAAGGTGAGATTTGATCATTAAAAGCAAACATTTCAGAAGCAAGCACGTAAGATGGAAGACTGCCAGAACTGACATCATCACCTACTCAAGTCATTCCTTGTAACAGTTTCCAGAGCACTGCCTAAAACAAGGACAATGCACTGTTTGGCAGCACGACAATCCATTCCATAGGTCACATGTACAATACTCCAAAGGGGTCAGTGACAACATCGCTGACAAATTATCTGATGGTTTATTAGAAAGAGAAGTCTGTCCCATTAGTTGGAGAGCGAACAAAAAACCATGCTGACATTGAAGAAGTGGTCACTGGACTCTGAAAAAGAGCCAATTCAATCCAAGTTGAAAGGCAATGCACTTAGGTGGGGCTATTAAGTGGAGTCTAACTGAACTCAGAAGATGCTCTGAGTGAATAAAGACTACAGCAATTCCGATCCTCCATACAGAATAAAACCTCAAAAATCAATGAACTCATTAAAAAAACCCCTTGCAACTTCCAGGGATGCTTCTCAGAGAGAAGGAAAAAAAAAACCTTTTTAGAAATCTGGGATAAAACAGCAGTATGTATGAGATGTGTGTGTAAATATATATATATATACACACACACACACACTTTAGGTATGTTCTAGTAAAACTGGAAACAGTTATAACAGATTTTTTAAAATAGAACATAATGAATTTCTAATGCACTAAACAATTTGTAAAGATAGATGCAATTGCTGTCAAAACATGCCAAGCTGACAAGCTTTTGAAAACTGCTTGTTTTTACAGAAAAGTTTTGCTTCTAGTTAGTAACTACAAAGCCACATTTTATGAAACTGTAAAGGTCTGTCTGTTTCTAAATTAATTTTTAAAAGAAAATCACTTCTCAATATTTAATTTTTTTTTAACAAAACAGAATGTTTATTATGTTGAAGACCTAAACAAACTACCTTTTCCAGATGTAATTTGGAACAGAAAAACATAATGGCCTTTGCAGAGTAGCGTTCATATAAAGTAACGTTTACGCTACCCTGCACACTGACTATTCTGAAAACAGATTCTGTTAGATTTAACTCTCCAGTAAGTAAACAATTGTCACAAATATTTGTTAAAAACAAGCTGCAAGATCCACCTATTCCTGAGCAACAGAATTCAATTACTAGATAAGCAACTTTTGGAATCATTGCCCTGCCTTATTTTAAAAGAAAAAGGCCTCACTTCTTAAAATATGTTCCACAGACACCAAGATGACCTACCTGTCACTTTCCAGGATTATCTGCCAACTGGATTCCAAAGCACTCTCACTTTTTAAGATCATGGTTCGACATCAGCACACGCAGAACTTCCGACAAGAAAAGCAAGAGTCGCCATTCCCACTTGACTGCTCGCCCTTGTCTCCACTCACAGAACACCTTTAACTAACAGCAAATGTCACCCCCTTGAAATGATACTGCCCCATGTGCAGTGTCAAAGCCCTTTCTTTCCTAGCCACTTGGTTTGTGAAGTTCCCTCTGTGTTACTCTGTTAAAGAGCTTCAGAGGAAACGCAGACAAGTAAATAACTAACAGTGCACTGGATTTACCAAACTCAGTATTCTGACTTGGATACTGCCCCGTAATCCCGTCATATGAATGCAGTGGCTCCAGTCCATCCCTGCAGGTAACAGCTAAGCCCTGTAACAATGAAGCAGCTTGGTTTGAGTCTACTTGCACTTGGATTTCTTGAATAGCTTCATTAACTGCTTGAATCTTTCTGAAACCTAATGGAGGACAAAAAAAAAAAAAAA
>VZTE01000540.1:237047-254429 GCA_013397775.1 Eulacestoma nigropectus
AAAAAAAAAAGACATATCATTAAGGCCCCAGACTTCCATATCTACCAAGACAGACTGATCTGACACCAAGTTTTTTTAAGACCACCACTATTTGCTTCCAAGAAATTTTAGTAGGAGAATTTTAGGAGCACCAATAACAGATTAACTGGATCCAGGAAGTCTTCCTACACCTTTTAACATTTGAAATAGCTTCCAGGTTAATCAGAGAGCTAGAGCCAACACAGGTTTAACACAGATTTCCCTACAAGAAGGAGGAAAAAAAATGAAGGCTTCAAAACCAATTATCCTTGAACTTGACACGTGTAACCATGAGTAAGATGCAAACGTAAAGAGAAAAGCTTATTTTGTACTCCACAAAAAGCACTGTTTATTGGTTATTTTCTACCCTCTTGTACAATTGTTTCTTCAGGTGTTTTTGGCTCATCATGGAGTAATCTGCCTGCCAGGGATTTTACACAACTGGTCTGTAGAGCAGAGTAAAAAGTCTTTTTGCTGAACATAGCCACAGCTGACACAGTGACCTCATTCAGCTCAAAGCTAGTACTTCTTACTGCTATATACATATTGCTATAGCATATCGATGATCCACCAAACTAACCGGGAAGAGAGGCATAAATGCACAGATAACACTGTTTTATCCAACCAGCCACCCCAACAGCTTCCAAACCTCACGAAAACCCTGCAGCCATACAACACAACATTCTAAAAGCCAAATCCCAGTCATGCAGGATTTCCTAATGGAGTCAAACGTGTTTCTCCTTTTCTAGATTTTCAGGACAGAGATTAAGAGAACAATTCAACTCAAGTATAAAGTTATATGCAAACCTCTGGAAATATTCTACATTAATTTGATATCTGTGTCTTTTGAAACTTTTTAATTAAAAATGAAAGAAAAAAAACCCATCTTCATTAAAAATGTCCTTTCTGCACAACCTTGGTACTTTTTTCCAGCTCCAACTTTAACCTTTTTCCTCATTTATTAAAGGTCTGCAAAGGCTTCAGGCCTCTCAAAGCTGCCTTTCTTTATTAAGTGCTGATCCAACAACAGAAGAATCCTGTTGTCCCTGGCTTATGAGTGGAGCAGTTTCAACGTACCAATCAAACAGGTACTGAGGAATCCCCATAATACTCCCATAATGTGTATTTTTAAGAAGTAACAATTGGCAGAATCTAAGATGCTTTTTTACAAGAATCCCCCAAAAAAGACACGAGGAAAAGAAAACTACAGATTTGCAAAAGTTCTCCCAAGATTTTTGTTCAACTGCAATTGTAAATGTAGGAATATAGTTGTTAGTAAATATAAAAATATCATCACCTACCTGATTTGGGCTTTTGTTTAGCCTAGTGGCCAAGGAAACAAAAATTTTGCTTGATGGTCCTTTTTTCTGACATTCCAGTAAAATTTCTCGGTCATCATTCCTACAGCAGAAGTGCATTTTTAAAATATTAATACTTATAGTCATGTACATACACACAAGCAAGATAATACATACAGGCATATATAAAATTTCGAGTACTTCCAAACTACAGAACATGAGTTCAAACAGCAGCAATGAATTTGTGGAGGATCCTTTCTTCTACCAGCACAGAGTAATAGAGTCAGTACAAACAAGTGGTGGTGGACATTATGTTCCCCTACTAGGAAGAGCAGGATTGTTACAACAGACTTAGCCCCTAACCAAAGTCAAAGAGTTTTAAGCTTCTAAACCAGATATTTAAACTTGAATTGAAAGGAACTCAAATTCAGCAGCGGTCAGCAGTTCCAGGTGCACATGCCTCAGTTTGCGTGGCTGAACAGCAGCTTTCACCTAAGGTCCAGTGCTGTTCAAAGATAAATCAGAGAGGTGCTTGACTTCTCTAAGTAGCTTAATGTAACAGACATACTCAGAGCACATCTACTGTTCACATGAGAATAAAAAAATCAGGAGTCTATTCTGTAGTGTGTCACCAATTTCCTGTTTGTCTCATCAATGAATTTAGGCAAAATGTAAACAGACAGTAATTTTATTTGGTTGAAAACTGTCATACTTCAATAAATTATACTTATTTTCTTCAATTTCAAAGAAAAACATAATGACTAGTTACTTAAATAAATGCCTTTTTTCCTCCAAAAGACAAACAAAAGTTCAAAGATAAACAAAAAGTGTGAAACTGAAAACCTGGTCATATTCATAAGGAAGACTCTTAAGTCTCTTCCTACCTTTTTGGTGTGCACATTAAAAAATGACATTAGCTTTGGCTGTCTTTTTTCCATGAAGGAGCTGATTTTCTTTTCAAATGGTACCTAGAAACTTACTTTTTATCTGATCTATACTTTAGAAGGGTCTGTCCTGAAAATTTTAGAAGCCTCTTTATAAAGTGTTGATTGTATCAAGTTGTACCAAGAACAGGAAAACCTGCCAACTATAGTTTCTTAAAAATAAAAATACACCATGATAATTTTGCATGTATTATTGACATGTACAGCCACCTCACTTATCACCCACATCCTGCAAATTGGAATATATGAGTTGAATGGTTGACTGGTACATTTCCACAGTTTGAGCAGCTCAGACCCAAAACCAAAAAACTGTTTTCTCTCATGCCTTCCCTCAGGGAAATCTTTAGCTATTCTCCTTCACCAGTCACTAATGCCTTGTAGGAACATCAAGGACCTCCATCCCCTACCAAGCCTGGCTGGAATTTTTGGACAGAAAAAATAAACCAGGCAGGGGAAATAACAAGAACAGACAGTGCATTACAGTAGGTCTTGTCACCTCAGCACATAAGCTTTCAAAACAAAAGCCAACAGGACTCTTACTTTGGGAGATGTGGGTAAGTGATGGACATCAATCTCCCAGAGCAATCCTGCATTGATAAAAGGAGGCTCCCATTTCACTTTTTAGGGAAGGGTGTAGAGCTACCAAATAACTTCAGTCATCAGCTAAATACCCATTTCTTCCCTCTTTTCAGTGTATCACTTAGTTTAAAAAAACCAAAGCAATCAAGCAGATCAAATCAGAAATTACCTTGTCCAGGACACTACTACTTCTCCCTTCTTTTTGATGATGTTTTTGGCATAGAGGCTAGGTGATGATGGAGATGAAGCCAAGGGAGAAGAGTCTTTATTCTGCTGTAGATCATTCTTCTTATTGGAACATTGTTTGGGTGATGAATTTCTATCTTCAGACCTGGTATTACTTCCATCACTCCCCTCACCTGCTGATTCAGTTCCTTTTCGTTGCCTTTTTGAATTGCAATTCTCTTCTACGGTCTCTTTTTTCCTCTTTTTACTAGTTTTATCATCTATACTTATCTGGCACTCTCCATTAGTCTTTGAACTGGGTTTTATTTCAAGATCACATTCACCTTCTACAGTCTCATTAGAAAGCTCTTCTGTTAAGTCTATAGATGCATTGCAGCACTCTTCCAGTTCTTCCTTTTTAACACTGACTTCTGAGTTTCCTGTTGAAGTTTCCCGAGTCCCATTATGTGCTCTGGAGTCCACTGCATGACATGAAGTTCCATTAACAATTCCATCTGTTATGTACGACTTCATATTGCATCCAGCAGGAAAAGAAGCTTGAGATCTAACATGCATTTCATTTATGTTTTTGGATACTTGCAATTTGAGTGCCTCAGATTGCTCAGAGCCTTTATCCGGGCTTTCAGTGTCATGGCTCTCTTTGTCTGAAGACTTTCTACAGGTTCCAAGCAACCCCGTAGTTTCTTCCTTTCCAGTACTACTGTATGACTCCTTCAGAGGCTGAGCTAAGGTAGGATTTTGTTCTTGTTCAGCACTGATGTGAGGCAAGTGATCCATCTTAACCAGATCTACTTTGATGGCTTCTTTCATGGTGGCACTCTGGCTGTCCCTTTCTTTTCCCCCAGTTCTCATTTCTCCTTTTCCAATCTTGGCTGAGGATGCCTGTGCCTCCTTCACTGGAGCCATTTGATCAGAAGCTGATGATGCAGATGGCACTGCCCGCCTAATCTTTACAATAAAATGATCATTGGACTTCTCCATGATTACTGCTTGCATTGGTAGGCTGGGGCGACACTGAAAACCGGGATCAACAGGCTGACTTGTCCACGATGATGAACAACTTGATTTACTGCTTGAGTTATCAGATTCTAAAGCCAAATGAATGTCTTGTTCAGTGGCATCCTCCTCTCCAAGAAGTGCATCTTCGCTGTAATGTGCACTAACAACACCCTCTGGAGCTGAGCTAGAATTATTCTCAGGTTTTAGGAAGCTGAGGTGAGCATCTGATTTCAAAGGTGATGGAATTGTTAAGGAAACAGCCAAATCTTCAAGAAGGATCGAAGAAACACATGATTTATTCTTCTGTAAATTGCATTCATCTTCTTTGCACGAAGCTGAGTTTGTGGAAACCTCAAACATACAGCTCTCATCGAGCACATCTGGATCAACAGGCATCTGAGGCCTAGATGCTAATGAGGGAGCTCTTACAGGTGAAACAATAGTCCAGCTAATATCCTCTTCCTGTTTACAATCCACGCATGCCTCCTTTGGAGCAATGTCTTGCTCCAGTTCAGCAGCATTATCGCTGCATTTATGACTGTCTAAAAACTGTTTTTCTGGAGTCCTGAATTCACACTCATTTCTGTTGATATTGCCACCATTTTTTTCCAAGAGATCAGAACCTTGCAATAAGCTTTTGAAAATTTCACCCATTTGAGCATCACTTACAAGATTAAATGTAAGACTGGACGCTTGTTGTTCTGTGAGCAGCTCATAACTAAGATCAGACTTGTTAGCATCTCTGGACAGCTGGAGTCCTTCCTTTTCATATTTAACACCCTTCACTGGAGTAAGAGTACTTTGGAAATTATTCTCTTTAGAGAAGTGAACTTTTGTTTGGGAATTTCTTGTGTTATCAATGGAGTTAAGACATTTTGTAAAGGCAGTTTTTGGTGTACCTGTCTTATTTTTCTCATGATGACACTTAGGTTGTTGATAATCCACAATCTGCTTTGAAATATATTCTTCAGGCTTTTGAGAACCATCTTTCAGGGACTTTTTTCTAGATCTCTGCACATCATTTTTATGACTGATCTTGTGGTTTTGCTTTCCAGCCCTTTCGACCTTCCCTTGCTCACCCTCATTTCCCACATCACATAGCTTTATTATAATTCTCTTTATCTTTTCAAATAAGTAATCAAGCTGTTCATCTACAAATTTCCACAACTTTTTTTTCATATCTGATACTTGCTGTTCAAAAAGACGGTCCACTATTGCATTCTTTTTAACTTGTTTAAGTTTCGACTCTATAATATCACAGATATTCAATTTTAATGTATCACCTAATGCACACATCTTGGAAAAGTTCAAGTATCTTATTAATGCTGTAAAATTTATGATTCCAGATTCTATAATTCTGTGAAAATGCTGAACTGGGAAGTGTACTTTGAACTTCATATAACTTTTCCTCATCTGTTTTCGTATAGCTCTGAGCATCTGCATGATTTCTTGTATATTTGAAGGTTCAATAATAACATGAACTATTTTTTCAAGACAAGCAATGCTCACAGTTTTGTTTTTCTTCATATACTTTGAAGATCTGAAGGTCTGATTTTTATGCCTCTCTCTGTTCTTCCGTGTGCTTACTTGCACAGAAACAAATTTTCCATTATCTTCACTGCAGTGCACAGTTTTGCTATTTTGATTCTGCGGACTGCTGGTCAAATTTCGTGTCTCAGAAGAAGCCTTTGGTCTTGGCTTTTTTGTATTTTCAGAGCCTCTCTCTGGTTTAGATTTTTCTTTATCTTCATCGCTACTTACGATTTCGCCTTCTTCTATTTCATCTGAAGAGATACTTAGCCGAGACTCCATCTCTAAGTGTTTATCAGACATGCTAACTGGCTTTTGATTTTCTTTGTTCACCTCCTTTGACAAGTTCTTTGAGGGACAGATGACAACATTACCTTCAGGAATTAAATCTATAAAAAAAACCCAGTTTGCTAATCACCATAAAGAATGCAATTTTAAACACATATTTTCAGAAAAACCTGCAAGATTCTCTTCTGTAAACTGACTATTCAGAACTGTTTGTTTGAACTCGGGAAGCCTGAGCTATAACAAGTTTGGGTGGTTTGCTTCAGCAGCTGCTAGTTTAAGGGATTTCTTTGAGCTTTAAAGGGCAAATTGAGCTTTATTTTGAGCAAATTTTGAACTTTCCAGGGCCTCAACATTTCACCAAACACATGTGAACTATCTCAAAAATACATCAGTTGGAAAGAGAAAAATACAGTTTTCATCAGTTTTGAATTTCTTTCCATTTACTTTAACAAGTTTTCTGATTACTGTACTAGCTAAATTACCACATCATTATGAACTAACATTTACATACAGTAGGTGGCTTTTCTTTTAACAGTTTCAAAACTAAAACAAATTGAGAACAAATGACCCATTAATGTTTTAATAACCCTGCAAAGAGTTATGCTCTGAAACACAAAAAAACAGATTTCAATGCCACTCTACCATTTCTTTTCTAGTAAGAAATCTAAACTTTCAAGAATTTTTGTTTAATTGCAGCAGGACATTACAAGAAGACTTAAATTCACAAATACTTGAAAGAATATGATCCTATGTAACTTTTGCTTACACAATTTCAGAGAAAAATCTAAAGGGATCTATGCAAAACTAGCCACAAGAAATGCATATGTATTTTTTTAGTAAGTTAATACAAAACTCTTATTTCAACCAATCCTGTCAGTAGTGACCAACTCCAATTTTTAGAGCACTAATATTCAAATGGCTACAATCTTGGCTGCAACATTAAATGCTTCCACTACTAACAAAAACAACCACTGAGACATACATAGCTTAAGACGACACAATTTATATCTTTCAGAAAGCAGTTAAAAGAAGTAATTTCTGCTTTCCATGAGCAGATCTTCTAAGCTTTATGTAGAAAAGAAATTAGAATACACATATACAAATACCTTTGTTGTAAGTCTTCACAAGGCCTTTACAGGGACTTTCCATCTTCAGTGCTTTAGCCAAAGGACGCACTGGACTATTCAGTGGGCTGATTGCCTTTGGAATATACCTCAAGTGATTGAGATCAATGCTCAGTATTGAGCTGTCATCATCAACAGAAACTGGGTTAGTTTCTATCTCTTTAGTTACAGGACACATCTCACCACTGAGAGAAGATGCTGTTGCAGTACTGTTATCAGTTACGTGTGGCTCCAGATCACAAGTACTCTGGTCAACTAGTGGTTCATCCCTATCAGTTATTATAGTTCTGTCCAGCGAATGAGATGTAGTCATATTAATTTCACAGATACTCTTTTCCTCCATGGGACAGTTAACATTTTCTGCAGCCACGTGACCATCATCCCTCACTACTTCCATTAAAGAGTCTGGTTTTGTTTCACTGATACCATCTGCAGTATGAGAGGACCCCAGGTCAGCAGAACTTCTGGCCTCTGAGTCATCTAAGACAACATTTTGAGAGCCACATTGATCTGCAGAGCTTTCCATGTCAGCAGCCAGCCATATTTTATCTTCCTCTTTCTTCTCTGCTGCTGACTCTAGAAGGTCTCCCATACTTGCACTTGCAGCTTCAGGTTGTGCCACTTCTGCTGCTGGTACATTATCATCCTGCATCTCACCTTCTGTCACAGGCAACTCTTCACACTCTGCCACACTCCCTGTCACCTCCGGCGGCAAAGATTCAGGGTGGTTCAGACCCGCCACTGCTGCTGTTTTTACTGAGGCTTCCAATTCAACTGGATCACAAGCCTCTGCCACTTCTGATGGCGTTTCAGCCTCCACCTCATCAGGAACCAGCACCTTTGCTGCTTCTGGCAAGGCTTGGGGCTGTACCTGACCCACATCTGCTTCTGGTAAGGTTTCTGAGCTTGGTTCATCAGCTGCGACTGCTGGCAACGCTTCAGACTGTGCTGGATCTGCTGCTGCTACTCTCAAGGCTCCATTTTCAGAACTGACAGAAACAGGCAGTGCTGGTTCCACGTTGCTCTGAGCTGCAGTGTCCAGAACTTGTAGTGCTGAATGACTGTGCTCTGTGGGACCACAGTCTACAGGGTGGGCAGAATCTAAGAGTTCTGCTTGCAGTGTGAGCTCTGTACCTCCTTCATCAGTGGCCTTTTGGGAAGGTTTTCTAAGTCCATCCATTGCAGAGAGACATTGTTTCTTATTAGGAGAAAGAGTTAAATTTAGCTTTTCCATAAAGCTAAGTTTTAAGTCTTTGCTTTTTGGCCCAGTGCGATTACCTTTAGTTTTAGGAACTTTATCAACTTTCAAGCTATCTGCTATTCTGGATGTTTCTTCCAGCTTACAGGATTTGTTTCTCACACTTTTTGTAACATCTGGACCTTTCTTGGAGTCTTTTACAGATTGGTGAGAAAATTCTTTTGCAACTTTTTTTTCATTTCTAAAATGTCTACTTTCATCCTGATCTTCTCTTTCTCTTTTCCTTTTTTCTTCAGTTCTGTGTCTTTCTGATTTGGAATGTGCTGTTTCCCATTCATGTCTACTACTACTTTCCTTCAAGCGTGCATATTTATGCTCTCTGCTGTTGGAATTAGAAGGTGAAGTCCTTCCTTCTCGAGAGATATGATCATCTGTTCCCCTGTCTCTCTTGCAGTCAATGTGTTTTACTTTTCTAGACTCTTCCACACGACATTTACGTGATTCATGAAGACTCTTTAAATGTTCATTCTTGGAGTGAGGACTGCTCCCCCTACCAGGCCTCCTTGGTTGTTCTTGCAGCTTTTCAATTGGCTTATTTTTTTGGCTAGCATGTTTTTCACCTTTATCATGTGTTTTAATGTCTTTTTTTAATACATTTTGTAATCTCTCATCAGCATACAATTCACCTCTTGTTTGAAACCTGTCTTTACCAGCTGTCTGCTTCTCCCAGGAAGAAACACCCCTTTCTACTCTTCTTTCTACACTTGGACTGCATTTGAGTTTCATGCTCTGACTTCTTTGTTGCAGTTCATTTTTACTAGCCTTCTCTGAAAGGGTTTTCAGCTTCTGTTGAGGATCTGAATTCCCCTCTTCACTGTCACCATCATTTCCAGTGCCCTGATGTACTTCTCTTTTGTATTTGTTGACATTTCCCCTACTGTACTGTTCATTACTTTTAGTTTCTTTTCTTTCCTTTCTGTTATCCTTGCTGGAAGTATGGTCATAGCTCAGTGCACATGTGTGAGTACCATCATTGCAGAGCTCTTCAGGAGGGTACCTCAGCAAAAACGGAGTGTTCCTTTTTTCAGAGCCAGACTTCCCACTGTCAGAGTTATGAGATGAGTAACTGTGGTATCCATCTTTTGAGCAGTCATTTTTCATTCGATGTTCCATCTTCATATTGTCACCTAAATCAGAAGGTCTGAATTTGGAATCTTTTGTTTTAATTGATCCTGGAAGGTATGTTCTGGTGAAAATGCTTCGATGGTTGGGAAATTCCGATAGCCTGTTTATAAAAAGGAAAAAAGTTATGTTATTTTAAAATTTTTTTAAACATAACTAAAGTTGAACTGCAGTGAATCCATGTATCTGTAAAAATTGTTAACACTTTCTTTCATTTTCAATCTGAAAAAAGCGGGCAATATAAAAAAACGTTTAATATCATCAGCAGCACAGAACAAAAGAATATAATTTATATACATGTTTTCCAAAGGAAATTCATCTGAAGAAAAATCAAGATTTATGAAAAAATACTATATTGAGCCTAGTTAACAATTTCAGTAATTGAAATTAGTATTTCATTGTCCAGCAATAAAAAGAGCTTTCCCCCAGGTAAAAAAAAAAAAAAAAAAGTTGTTCTTTACAGCATTAGTGATTTAAAATAATTATAATTTGAAAACCATCAACAAGCAAATAAACTACATTTGGGAGTTGTTGCAAGCTCCAGAAGACAAGTAGTACATTATGATAACCAAGCTTCATCAAGGCCACATGCTACTGCTGAGAAGTCACCATATTAAAAATAGTTTTAAAAATCAAATTTAAAAGAGTACATTTAGCCTGTATGGCATAAACTCCTACTCATTACTGATAGAATGCATCAGTAACCTCACTATTAAAACAAACAAACAAACAACCTCCCAAACTAACCACAACAAAACAAACCCCAGAAACAACTAGACATTTTTCTACCATAGTCAACACAACATTTCATTAAAATAACATAATTAAAGACAAAGTCAACCTTCTTATACAATTGCCACTATATAAAAAGAATGATGGTGTCTAATCTATGCAAAAAGAAATAGAAATAAAAGTCACACAAACAAATGATGACAGCAAACCACTAAATGTCTCGGTCTGTTTTAAAGAGTCAAGCATGAAGTGGCTGCAACACAGACATCTGGATGTGGCCTAAAATTCTATGATGAAGCAGCATACAATTACAAGGAATCAGTGCAAGTGTAAAATAATTCCATATTTATCTCCAATACAAAATAGGGTGGATTTTGCTTTATAAAACTGAATACTTCCTACAGGTCAATACAATAAATTTAAATATAATATGAACACCTTGTATACAACTGGCCCTACTCCAAAAATGTGACATTGTGATGTGAACTGAATGTTGAACCCTAACAATGCTGCAGCTGTTGTAATACAAAACCCTTTCTTACATTTCTGTTTCATTTTGAATGATACTGATACATTTTTGCTATGCTTTAGGCTGGCTATTAAACCTGTATACATGTGTGATTAATGTCATTGTATTCAAGCTGTGTTTGTTTGGTTTTGTGGTTTTAAAATTGAGGGTTTTTTTTGAGATAAACACTAACAATTCCCTGACAGATATTAACTTTGAAATAATCTTTACACATAGATGCATTGTTTAAGCTAAGCTAATTTACTATAAACCATGCAACAGACTTCTAAGACCTCAAAGTACCGCCTTCCCCACAATTCTGCACGATGGATGCCTCCAAAATACCTAGATCAAATCCTGAACCCCTGCTCTGGTTTCACGTGGTTCAGAAATCTTACTATCAGCTACTCTCCCATCCATACTTCACTGTTTTCGACTCCTTCCAGTAACATTAGTGGTACACAGAAATAACCAAGAAATCTCCAGTTGTTATCCCCCACCACTGGAAACAAGGATTTCACATCTTGCCACGAAAGCATTATATAATCTATTTCTTTTCATTCACTCTCTGACAAGTTCCATACAATTCATGTCTGAGGCCATAAAACAAGACTGGTTTTGAAGCTGAACTGTGTACAACATCTGCTTTGAAACATGCAAGATGGTTAGGTAACTCACCAGGAACAGTGGGTTACAAACAAAAATTCATGCAAAAGGTCACCATTTGGACTCCTTCTTGGTTTCTTAAGTAGAAACCAAAGACCCCATCAGGCAAAGGAGATACTTATGTATTTTCTCTGATTGTAGTGGTTCTAAACTACACCATTATTTACTAAGTAACGATTTTTTTCATTAATTTTTCTTAAAATAAATATAAAAATTTCTAACAAGTATATAAACATGATCAGACAAAAAGCATGTTTTCAGTTCTACTGTCTATTTGTACCTTTGATGGAGATGACTGATTTCTTCATCCTTACGGTTAATTTCCACTCTTGCTGTTTTGATAAGGGCTGAAATATTCTTTTTGAGAGCTTGGTTTTCATTCTGTAGAATGATATTCTATTGTAAATATATATAAAACAGACAGCAAGAGAGAGAGGGAGAGAAAAAACAAGAATTAGCTTGGGTATCCAAACATGTAATGAAAAATAGTGCAAGACAACCACTAGAAAAAAATGTCCCATCACTGGCAAAGTGACAGTAAAACATATATAAACCCTTTCAAAGAAATCAGAATTACTGAGATCCAAAAAAGTTCGGGGGTTTTTGTGGGTGGGTTGTTTTCTTGTTGTTGTTGCTTTGGTTCAGTTTTTTTGTAGTATTACTCACATTTATGCTTCTGTTTGTGGTCCTGGTAATTATTTCAAACATTTCAAGCATGTTATTTAGTAAAACTGAAATATGCCATAAAACAAGTGAGTTAAAAAATGATAATCCACTTCTTTGCTTCATTCTTTTACTCAATTTATTGCTTTCTTGGTCACTGCATCAAATGAGAGAAGTAGCTCTTAAGCACATTCAGAGAAAGAGGGTAGCTATATTTCTTTTAAGGTATCAAAACCAACTTTTGGTGGTCTATCATTCTAACATTTCTAGGTATGCTGTTCTAGAACCCTGTCAATCCTAGAAATAGTCCCTTCTCTTGATAATTGTCCTCAGCAAAGCCTGCTCAGGAAGGCAGACAAGATTTGCAGAAAACAATACAGAAGTATCACAGGGCAGCAGCTGCTTACCACTGCAAACCTTAGAACCTTTGGGAGTTATGTGTCACATGCAGTAGAGCACACTGCAGAATTGCCCCAAATAATCCAGCTCTACAGAATGGCACAGCAAGGGAACACCAGCTCAAGTTGAAGAGCAGTTCAGACTTTTCAAACTGGTACTATGCTCAAGGCAACACAGACATCCACTTCCAGTTCTACTGACAGCTCAGGTACCTTCACAGAGCTGTCCCTAGTGCATTAAAAAAACAAGAGTACTGGATACCTTTCTGATAACTACTTGTTTGACACATTTACTTTCTAATTAAGAAGACAGAAGACAGCTTTTAACCAATAAAGTCTTACTGCACACAACATTGTCAAACAAATGAATTTACCTACTGATTTTGTCAGTAGGCTATCCCAGCAACCACCCTAGGCAGACCAAGCTCCTAGCACCTATCTACAGGAGTGCTTTACAAACCATCCATGCAATGGATCAAGTCTGGAAAGCATACGGAATTTCTTTCTCAAAGCAATATTGAATTTACTTTGCATGATCTTGACAATATTTCCCTTTGAACTACAATACCTGTGCCTGTATTTCTTTAAATTTCTTCATCAACTCTTTAATTTGCTGTTGGCATTTTCCATATTCTGCCTGCAACTGTCAAAGAGAGAAGAATTCACAGAATAGAAGTGGACTTAATCATACAGAAGAGTTACTTCTCTAGATTTATAGCTAGTTAACACACTAATGTATATTACAAACCACTGTTTTTTCTCCCAAAGAAACATATTAAAGCCATATTAAAACAAAAGGCTTCAATATGCTCCAACTAGTACACAGGTCTCTAAAACGACACAAACACTCAGGTAAGAGAAAATCTATGTGTGCTTGCCTAACAGTAAAGGGCTAAAGAATAACAGAAAGCCACATTGTTGTGAAATTAAAGACACAATTACCAAGGAGCAGGAGTTCTGAGAGCCAAGTAGATGGGGACTCTCTTGTCAGATTTTATGTAACAGAAAACAGGCAAGGAAAAACACAACAAAAAGTTACTACAAACAAACTTGGACTGCAAAAACAGACTGCAAAAGGACATGATGCTGCTAAGATCACAAAGTTAAGAAAAATAAATTTGGCATGAGCTCTTCTTTAGAGGTAGATAGTGACAAAGCTTTCACAGGAGAATGGACAACTTCCATTCAAACAGTCAACAACTTTTAAACTTGCAAAGTGACATTTTCATCACTCATTGGAGTCCTGGAGGTTTCACTCCTGCTCCTTCTAACATCTGTGGATGTCTGTCCCTTTTACATCATTTAAATGTGTCTCGTAGGCCAGGATTGGTGATGCTACTTAAGTGAGTGTTGTCTTGATTTGCTAGAAGCAGTTACCTACTGCACGGCTACCTTCAGCCTCATGGACAGAATTTAACAACATGTAAGATAGGTCGTGGATTTATCTGCTTTACTCTGGTAAAATGTGTTGGGAGAAATGTCAAGAGCAGCTTTGTATCATATGCGTGATCAGATCCTTGACTAGAGGGAAACCACAATACATTTTCCCCTAATGTAGCCGATACATGACCTGCATGCAAAGGGTAAGAAATGGGAACACATCATGTCATAGAGTGATAGATTCCCTTATTCAGATGAGCTTGTTGTCCTAAGAGTTTATTAGCGCACTCTTATTTTTACTTATTTAAAACAGTTAGTCTATTTTTCCAACAATGTGAGCATGCTGACAACATTTTCTAGACTTCACTTTTTATGCAAGAAAATTTGGAACAAAACCCCCCAAAAACACCAGAATTTTTTTTCCATATTAATACATACCTCATCATAGGATGCCTTCTTTGCAGTCCCTTCTTCAATTAATATTTCATCAAATAAATTTAAGCTGCTTCTAGATGGTGTAGAGTTTGGAGCAAAATTATCTATGCAAAGAAAAGCAATTACATAAGGAAAATGGCATTTTTCTAGCCGTGTTGCATTGTGTACACCGTTCTATATTGTCTGTGCATTTTGGTTCTACTTCTCATACTTACAAGGTAACAACACACAAAATAAAGAATTATTACATGCTCATGTCATATCATGTTGTAATAAGGCACAGAGATTTCTTGAAATAGCCATCTGTAAGTGAAATGAAAGTGAAATGAAAAAAACCCCAAATGAAACCAACTGACAAGCCAACACCCAAACTATTCAATGACAGTGCTTTTTCCTCAAATCAGCATGGGTGCTCTGTTCACCAAATACACTTAACTGACAGGACCTGGCTTATGACACTCCTGAAATACAGATGCATTTGCAGACAAAAAATTTATGTCAGCTATCAAAGCTGTGCTTCCCTCCTTTGGACAAGACCATAATGCAGAAAGTATAATTAACACAATGCAGGAGGACATACAAGTAACATCCTATCTGTACAGAGCAAAGATCTCGCCAGTCCTCTCTTCAAATTTAAAAAACCAAGGTCCCTCAAAACTGTACTATATAAAATGTTTTCACTGCATTGCTATTCCTCCTTGTATCTTTGATGTTTACTAAACAATGCATCTCTGTATGTGAAATATGAACTTAAGAAATACAAAATGCAAAGAGAGAAAAAGATATATAGATGCTTTATGTCTGTAGGATATAGCATAGTCCTTCCAAAAAAAATTCAGTGGTCTTACAGCAGTAAGATCAAGAGAGAAGTAATTGCTTAAATACTAGAAACAGCATTTCATTAAACGGTACACTAAGGCTCATGAAAAAGATCATGTGCTGGATCCATTTATTTCTCACCTTCAAAGAAATTAAAAGAGGAAATTAATTTACATTAGCATGTCAAATTATACGGAAAGTAACAAAAGGTTAAAAGGATCTCCTGAACATACTGTATCACATACAAAGTATGTTGTGGATCTCTCACTGGGGATTTAGTGATCAGCGACAGTTAGATCTTGTCCTGAAGCTTACAAAAACACAAAAGAAAGGTGTTTTTCCCAAGGTAAAATGTCCTATATCAAGGCACAGATACAATAGCTAAGGTTTCTCTGCACCTCTTTACATGCCCAACCCTCTTCAAATAGCCAACATCAGAGAAAAATTGTCTTTCATTCATTCAACTAATATATTTAAGAATTCTCTGCTACATTTATACAGCCTAATATATATGCCTTGAATGTAAACAAGTTGCTCACTGAAGCACAGGTTACACCAGCTAAATGTAAACTTAAAACTAAATACTGTTTTACTTGAAATCAGCCTAAGAAGTAGAGACTCTATCATGTTCCAAGCCAAGCAGTGAGACACAATTAACCTACCAGAAACCAACAAACTGCTGTCCAAGCCATCATAAATATCCACTGAGCTCTCATCTCCTTCTCTGAAGGGAGAAGCTTCAGCTAAAGCAATGGAAAAAAAAAAAAAAGCCAAAGTAATCATTCAGTAAACTGCAAACTCTACCTTTCCCATAAAGTAAGAGTAGCTGTGATCCTATACCAGTAGAAAACAGTAGAAGTAATACTACAGACCAGTAAAAGACGGGGCAATTTTATCCAGCAAACTACTGCTACTGTGGAGAAAAGATCTTTAGTCACCAGGGAGCAAAGATAGCCTTGTAAGATCAGTCTGTAAATACTACAAGAACTGTGCATAAAGCAAACTATATGGCAAATAGATTTTAAAATGATAAATTAAGTAAACTTGATCTAACTTTGAAACTGCTTTCTAGAATACACTGAATACAAAATCTATACAACTCAGAAACAAAAACAAAAGATTTGGTACGATAAAACTACTACTGTTAAAAGAAACATTTCTTGCTAAAAAAAAGTATTGTAGCAGTCTGTATCATAACGCAAACAATTTGCTTTAGTATTGCCATCTACTCACACACTAACTGGTTCTGTAAACGTATTTTAATCTAAATCTCCTCAGTCTCTCTTCATGTCTTTTTCCAATGCCTCTTATCACTCTCGTCTCCTCTATGTGAACCTCTCCAGTTCTGCAACAAATATTATTTCTATAAAGAAAAACATCAATGTCCACAGTCCTTCTGAGGCTGGGAATCTCCCAAATATGTGTCAAGTCAACCATCTGTGGGGCTGGAAATAAAGAGTACCTTGATTATGGTACTGTGGCAGTTGATAGCACATTGACGCTTACAAACAGCAAACAAAGGAGCAGCGCCCCTAACTGTTCAAATGCAAGCTTCATTAAGATACAGCTAAAGGTTAAATTATACACCATGAAACACAGGAGAGAGACCAGTTCTAGGCATCCCTCAAAACATTCAGAAATCCAAAGGACACAGGCATGGTTTTAAATACAAACTTACTAATAGGATATGGCTTGCATGATACTGTGCCACAGCCGTTTAATTACAGTTGAAGGTCATCAGTATTTGTCACAACTTGAAATTTGTTTTCTAAGTTATTTTTGGACCTATTTATTTGCATAAGACTGCTTGCATTAATTCCCTGCAAACCAGAAAGTAATCTAACACTTCTTACCACTGTAGCGGATATCAAACAGTCCCAATCCATCCTCATCTGCTGCCATGATACAAACTCCCTATGGCTTCCCCATCTACGAGGAAAATGTAAGAGCAAAGAGAACCAATTAATTGACAATTTCAGAAGAGCAACATAAAGCAGCATCACCTTGAAGTATGCCAATTACACCTGAGCTACCTGTGGCTCTTGTTCTGCAATAAAATCCAGCACCAGAATGAGAAAATTCTTGTATCAAGGTAACAAAATGAGCTTTCAAGAAATGTAAGAAATTATCTGTTACTTAAATAAGCATCCTGAAGATCTTTAGCTGTCACTTATAGATCCTATAAAGAAATTTTGATATGAAAATTAGCACTGCATTCTGTGAACAGGTACGAGCGTGCATCTTACCCACTTAAGATAATCTGATTTGATAATTCAGATTTCTTCCCTACTGACCATTTAAGAGCAAATTCCCCTTGTCTGATACCACCAGTCAAACCAGTACCGAGCAGGGGGGCTGGCAGCGGCTCAGGCTGGGGGGCTGGCAGCGGGGGAAGGCACAGGCACGAAGCAGCCGCCAGCCGGTTCAGAGGCAGC